>APFE030529380.1:268498-382625 GCA_000404065.3 Pinus taeda
TATTGTATTTACTGATTGTATCACTGCATTTTGGCAAAGGAAGAAAGACCAGGGTTTTGCAGTCCTTTTTGGGATTCCTGTGGTTACATGTATTGATGGTGTGTTTCTCTTTTTACTTGTATGTGAATCATCTTCTTACTTTTTCTTATGCAAATTAGGCAAATGAAGTGTTAAGGTAGAATTCATGGTTGCTATGCGCTGCCTTTAAGTTTGCTTAATATCAATGTTTTCAGCTGTTTAAGGAGAATTCAAGGTGATTGCTTGCTCTCCTTAGCTCCTCACCAGTCATTCTCATCCATTCAAATATTTCAAAGGCATCAATACAGTCTCCTACCTCGCCCCAAAGAGCCCCCCTGCAAAAACTGCAATAGTAGGAAGATGCAGAAACAAACTGTATTTCTCGAAAATATCCCTTAATGAATCCCATGGCCCTACAGATAATCCAACAACAAAACGGAAGCAGCAGAAATTAGGGATCCATGGTCCAATCCCCGCAACCAAAAATTGCCTTTCCCCAATTTTCCACCAAAACCCTAAAAATCCCAAATCAAACCTTTTTATCAGTTTACTAGCCTAAAATCAATGTTCTTTATTGGTTGTCTCAACCCGTTGAAGACCTTTTGCCGAGATAGACCGGAGAGAGCCCTCTCTTGCCCCGTAGGGCTAGCTACGAGGATAAATGGTTTGATGTTGCCTTGGAGTTTACCTTTTTCAGCCTGAGGTGAAATTTCAAGCGCTAACACCCTGCATGCAACCTTATGTAACCCTGGCCTTTAGACATTGATATATACCTGTTGGTCTTCAAGGTCTTCTTTGAAGCTTCTTGTTGAGAATGCTTCATTCACTTTCTGTCATGTGATATCTAATTATTTCTCTATAAACAATTAAGTATCTGAATAAATTGGAAAGTTCATTGGTGTACTCTCAACTTCCTCCTTGGTGTTGCTTTCATTAGTATGCTTTGAAGCATATGTCTTTGGTTCCATGATGTCAGTTACTAATGAATAAAAGTGCTCAACAACTCCAATACCTAAAGGAGGAAAGTTCACTAATGTAAAATATGTATTAGCTTCAACAAAATAACTCACAAAGATATTACAACAACAACCACTGGATTGACAAGGAAAATTGCCCAATTCTTGAGGTGAAGGAGGGATACGTGTTGCATGAACTGCACATTGCGTAGGCTCAGCAGCCATGTGTTACACATTATTTTGTTACTATCCCTGTACTCCCCATTCCACGATCCTAGAGGACCTCTACAGTGAACCCTCCACACTGTCCCATCATGAAGAGACTCCCATTATGTCCCTCTTCATGAGCAAAACAATTCCCTTTTGCATCATTTCCCAAGAATCTTCCTTTTACCCCAGTTTACAAGACCGACGCTAACGACCCATTCCCTCCTTGTGCCAATTTGCAAAGATTGGAACCAGGACTAGCGTCGTACGACGCAACTCAACCTTTTCTCAGTCGCGCCAATCCTCTTTTGGCATGTTTTTAAATATGGAGTCGAAGTGTCTAGGTCTAGAAGCTTCGTAATGGAAGTCTGATAAATGGTTGGGTTGGATGGAGCCGATGAAGTTAGTTTGGGATCCTTTCCCCTATTAGGATGGAACAAACCCAAGAGGTAAGGCCTCTCCCATGACAAGAGGAACCATCTCCCCTCCATCCAAGCTATATAAACTCCTCCTTTTCCAAGCTAAACTAGTCTTAATATTTTTGGAGCTTGAATAACCAACAAGATATCATAGCTTGTAGCCTTCTAGTTTATGTTTGTGGAGGGAGAATAGTGTGTTTGGTTTGGTTTGGAACTAAAGGGAAGAAGCCTGAAAACTTCCATTGTTAGGGCTATCCATGAGATGTTAGCAGAGGTGTGGGAACTTGAATACGTCGGAGGAGACCTACAATGTCAACGCATTGGTTGTAACCTCTTCCTGAATTTATATGAATACAACTATTGATTGATTTACTACATTAAGTGTTAACTCACATTTGATGGCTTAAGATTCCTTGACCTTTTAAGTAGGATGAATGCAATTTGTATGCTATCACGTTTGTTGTTGTTGTTTGTTTTCTTGTTTTAGGTATTTGAAGGAAGGAAACGAGAGTTAGATGGAGTAAGGAAGCAGGATCATCACCAAGCGGAATAAAGTTCTAAGAGGTAGGCCCTCTTATTTGATTCTAGCTTAAGGGAGTTTTCCATATATTGTTTTTTTGTGTCTAGACCCGCTCTCTCGAGCTAGAGGAATTGTCTTTGTCCGCAATCAATAATTTACCTACACCACAAATTGGTGACCATACTGGGGAGCCAATCCTCTCGTTTGATTGATTTTCATTTCATGGTTTCATGTGAACTTTTGTACTGTAACCTTTTCCCTTTGGTTCTCTCTTCTTTGCTTGGTTTACTTCTCTAAGTCTGAAATTTACAGTGGCACGTTTGGTTTTGGCCTTTGAAATTTTTAATTTTTTTTCTTGAAATCCTCGATCAGTGTGCATTATTTTCTAATAGTCACACCGACAAATGCGATTTTCTCTCAAATAATCTCGCCATACCCGCTTGTGGCGCTTGTTGTCAGTTAAGCAATCACGCCGATTCCTATAAGTGAAGATCAGGGTTTCTCCTGAATCAAAACCAATGTGTCTTGCCCTCATAATTTCTACCTCTTAGACTGTTTGAAGGCATACAAACACTAGCCCACCCTCTGATGTGTTAAGTCTAGCCCTATGTGAAGTTCTTTTTTATTTTTTCTTTGAATCCCTCAATCAACGCTAGTTGTAATCTGGCCAGTCACGCAAATCAGACCTATTAGTGCTAGTTGTAGTCTTGCCAGTCGTGCCAGTTGTGCCGATCAACACTAGTTGTAGACTCGCCAGTCGTGCCGGTCTCTGAGTTAAGAAAAAAATTATAATTTCTCCCATTCCAGTGCAAGTGTGTCTTGACCCTCAAATTCTCTTCTTCCACCCATAAGTGACTAGAATGCTTTGTTTGCTAGTTCTGATTGATTGATTGGCTTGAAGTTTCATTGCTTGATTTTTTGAGTTTTTTGGATTGTTTCTATGACCCTAGGGAATCTAGGTCAATTACCGTTCATTTGTTTATTTACTCATTATGTCAAGTTTCTGATTTGTTGCTTCATTTAATCCATCTTTCAATTGCAACATCTTCATTGCTTCATTTTCAATTGACTAAGTGAATGAGTCTCATTTGTTCTCTTATTTCGAGTGTCTCTTTTCTCGTTTTGAGCATACATTACATTGCTTAGTTTGTCGATTGAAGCATTTATGTGTTTGGTTTGTTCGATTCAGGGAAGTTGTTTTTAGTTTCATTTATTATGCTTTGGATTTGATTGATGCTTGTTTGTTCAAAATTGTGAAATTTTCATAAAAAATGCTCTATGTGAAAGATTCATTTTTAATTTTATGAAAAGAAGAACATCATTCTAGTTTACTCAAGCGAAAATATTTCATTAGTAGTGTCATTGAGAAGCTATAATTGCATCATCATAAGCATTGGAAATGGAATGAAACTTCTTTTGTTGTTAAGGGAAGATTAAGTGCATTTAGGACATGTATTAGTGAATTATTTCATTCTTTGATTGTTGCATTGATTGTGTGCTCTCTATCCCTCAATTAGTGTTAAATTTCATCGAAGAAAGATTTATTTTCTCATATAGATTCTTATAGAGGTTTTCAGATAATAGTGGTAGGGCCTTGAAATTGAAACATAATTCAAGATCAACCGTTAAAATTTATTGAATTAACCTAAGGAAGCATTGAATCTTAACACTCACATTTAGTGGTCTAGGCTAGAGACGTGTTCCGGCGTCTTTAAACCTAGCAGATATCGTTTGCTTCGGCATTAGACAACGCTAGTATGGACTTGTGCTCCCTGTACCATCGCGTATATAAAGGGAGACCCTACTAGTTTTGCAATCCTTTATCTGTAGGAGGTTGAGTGTACCGCCTTGTGAATGTGATACACTGAACACAACATTTAGGAAGATTGTCTACTCGTACTTTTCGGTTCGCCAGGAGGTATTCTGCAGTTCACAGTTACCTGGTAATGCCTTTTACCTAGATTATCTTGAGCAATCATTTTGGTCTTTTTGAATCTTTAAATTTAAAAGATCATCAATCACTCATCCTTTCGAGCTCGTTAACCCCGAAAGCAACTGGAGTCACCTTTCACTCTTTTCTCAACTCTTAAAATATGAAAAGGAAAAGTTTTGTTTCAGTGTCTTAAAATTAACTACGCACAAAATATTCTTGTTTAAAGTTATCTTCCTTAGTGATTCTTTAGGGTCGATTCCAATGGCAGCATTTCCAAATTCTACCAATCAAGGATTTCCCTCGAATGGGAATCCTAGTCCTTTTCCTTCTTTTGGAAACACTGGTGCTCCTTATATGGCAATATTGTCCCTCCCTGGGTTAACCATTGGTTTGCCTATCTGGTTAATTTCGACCTCAGTGGTCCCAAGTGTCCCAATTCCTGCGCCACCATCTCCTTCATTTGAACCACATTATGTTGATTCTAAGGTTGACTTCTCACCTTCTTACCTCATTTCTTCACCTTCCTCTTCTACTTCTGCTAGTGAAAGTTTGAAATCCAGTAACTAGGAGGCTAAGAAGAAGAAGAAGAAGAAGTTAGATAAGCGAGAGATCAACCATGACGTTGTTGCTCCAAATGCACCTCCTGTAGACAAACCTTTCAATCCTCCACGGAAGGTCAGATTCCCTTCCAAGTTGTGTAAGGTTGACCATCTCCTTCAAGACTGTCCTGGAATTCCCAGAGTCTTAGAAGTATGGTATTAAGATGTTAATCAACCATCCCCGTCGACCTCTGGAGATCATGTCGATGTTACACCCCCGACTAACGATGGTAAGAAGAAGGGAAAAATTAAATTCCCTTGTAATTTATGTGAAGGAGAGCATCTTCTTCACCTTTTTCCTCTTATGGATAAAGCTTCCAAAGTTTTGAAAAACCTTACAACTCCTCAACCCCGACTTCCTGTTGGTTATCAGAGGCTTTCTTCTAAGCCTCT
This sequence comes from Pinus taeda, assembly GCA_000404065.3. Taxonomy (NCBI): domain Eukaryota; kingdom Viridiplantae; phylum Streptophyta; class Pinopsida; order Pinales; family Pinaceae; genus Pinus; species Pinus taeda. The sequence goes on from APFE030529380.1 coordinate 273,544, forward strand.
CCTAGTTGGTAAAGAGATTGACTTGGATTCATCTCTTGCCCATCCTAATCTTCCTGAGCACGACCCTCTTGTGTCTATTCTTGACCAACCATTGGTTGAAAAGAGTGTCGACATGGCTTTGCCTTTAGTTGTTCACTCTGTTCCTGAAGAGAGTAGTGATCATACTGCTCATATTATTCTCGTCTCCTTAGATTCTCATGAATCGGAGAGTGACACTTCCATCTCGGTTGTTCAAGAGAGTCCTTATCCTATTCCTGTACAACATGGGGGTAATCATATGATACCCCCACCAAGTATTTATGTTGTTTCTTTTGATTGGAGTTAATTGAATGCTTTCCACCTTCCATCTTATGTGCTTTTCCAGATTACAGTGCAAGCCTATAATATGGTAGTACAGGGCACTCTATCAGATGAAGGCACGTCTATTAGCATCGTGTCTTCTACTACTTGGCAATATTTGGGTTCCCCACAACTTGTGCTTGTCACCCAGAATCTGTTGGCTTTCAACAAAGGAGCCAGTCAACCCTTAGGGATCCTTTCGAAGTTCCCTATTACTTTGGGAGGAAAAACCATCTATATAGACGTGACGGTAGTCCAAGGTCCCTTAGATTTCAATCTTCTCCTTGGACGTGACTATGTTTATGTCATGGGAGCTCTTGTTTCTTCGCTTTTTTGTGTGGTTTGCTTTCCACATGAAGGGAGAATAATGACCATTGATCAATTGTCATTCATTGGTCACCAGGTGCCTCCTATGCAACCATCGTCCCCTATTGGTTCTTATTTGCAAGTAGTACCCTCCCCGCCACAAGTTAATTATGTGGCTACCCATTCTGTGTCCACATTTGCTGATGATCACATAGATGGCATAGTACATTATGTACTGGGGGCATTGCGACTTGATCTGTCATTGGTACCAGTTGACATGTATTCCTCCTAGAGCGTGGTTCTCCCGTATAGTGAAGACCTCTTGGGAGCCATGTTCTCGTATGATCCATGATAAGATCATGAGGGTAGTTCCTGGTCTTGTGTCAACCTTGTTAAAAAATTAAACAAAGTGTTGGAGCATGGTTCCTGGTCTTGTGTCAAGCTGCTTAAAAAATGAAAAAATGAGTCTTGAGCATAGTTCCTTGTCTTGTGTCAAGCTCGTTAAAAATGAATCAGGGAGTCCGAGGATAGTTTCTTCCTATATCAACCTCATTCAAAATGAAATAGATGTCCTAGGATAGTTCTTTTACTGTGTCAATCTCTTTAAAAAATAAAACAACTCCCTTTTCCCAATCGAGTTTTTGATTAAGATATCGTAAAACCCCAGTCAAGTCTTTCCTGGATCTCAAAAGTAAACATTCATTCCATCCACCAAGCTGAATGAACTAAAGCTTGAGGGGCATGTACCTCAAATTGAGTCATTATGTTGGGGGCATGCAACTTAACTCAAGCATAGTTTTTCATTGTTTCAAGCTTGTGTAAAAATGAAATGAAGCTCAAGCATAGTTTTTCGTTTCAAGCTTGTGTAAACATGAAACCAAATTCAAGTAGAGTTCCCTATGGTTCAAGCTTGTATAAAAATGAACCCATCTCCATTTTAACCCTCGTGATTTCCATTTTTATCGGCCTCTCCCATCATATAAGCCTTGGTTTTTTCTCCATTCCATCACTACCATCTCTTTGGCCGATCATTCGCTTTCACTTGGTTGTTTTACCCTTTCTTGAGGAACCACAACGATGAGTGGTTTTACTAGCCAACCTCTTGACCTCTTAGTTTTTGAGCAGTTCCCCCATAACTGGAACCGGTTGCTACCCTTTATACTACTCATTCCTCTAGGACAAGTCACCTTTAAGCTCTTTTCTGACTCGTAAAAAATGAAAATATTGCTGAGTATTTTTCCCTTTTAAACTCGTTAAAGAAAATAAAAGCAAGGACTCATCTTTGAGCTCTTTTCCGACTCTCAAAATATGAAAAAATTTTCGAGCTCTTGTTGTTTTGAACTCGTTAAAGGCTGCAAAACGTCATTTACCCAATATACATTTACCCCTTTTTTGGGCTGGGATAAACTATTTACAAAAAAGATACTCCTTGACTGAAATGGTCAAGCGGTTCTCTCAAGTATCGTTTTCTACTTTTTCGAGCTCGAGAGACACAAATGTACGAAAAGGGACTATGTGGAGTTTTCTTTTCTGTGTTTTTTTCAAACTCTCTAAACATGAAAAAGATACCAAGTTTCACCTTTGTTGGACTCATTAAAAGATTAAATGACATTGGACTTGTCATTATGACGTGATTGAGCTACTCCTTCCTAGGGCTCGTAAAACTTACTAGGATGGATCCATCTGAAAGATGAACTTATATTACAAGCATATACTATCCCTGTCAAGCTTGTGTAAAAATAATTGGGGTACCTACCAGAAATGGTGGGGGAAATGGGAAATTCTGTCAATTGTGTCGAAACTCACTCTTGAACATGACACTTTTTGCTTCATGTTGGGTTGGGATATCCTTACTTCATCATTGACCTTCCTGGGTTGGGCTACTCATTGTTTCCTTCCATTTGATCTCTGACACGTCATCATGACCTCCGATCCGATGGGTACAAAAGCTGCCAAACTATGGAGTCGTGTTGCTGATATGTTCAAAAAGTTGTCCTTCTACAGTTACACTCATTCCTGATTCTATGTATCATTCATAATCATTGCATCCCATTATCGCAATTCGATGATGTGGGATACATCATGGCACTCCTTCAACATGGTCACTTCCTGTCTACTTCAGCTCATTTATCCAGGAAGCTGGCTGAGAGACTCCCTTCTAGTACCTTGGAGCTTGCATGACCTAATAGCAAGTTCTTCGCACTCGACAACAAGTTCACATCATTGGCTTTTGATAGGGTGATTTCACGGGTGTTCGACTTCAGTTCCTTTATTCACATTCTGTGGATTGTACTGTTGGTACCTTGAGAACCTTTCTCATTATTGGTGGTCTCTCTCACGCTTGTTAACTGTTCACATCATTGATTGGTAATCAAGTGACTTTCTAGCATGTTCGACCTCAACACATCTATTCACATGTTAGAATTTGTACTTTGATCGGGTCGTGTTGAAGCACAAGGGCCTGGGCTCAGATTACTAAAGTCCAAGTTGCAAGGTGATGTGACATGATCACGCTGATATACATGTCTCTCTCAGATGGATGGTTGCGACCATACCATGTGTGGTTATATGTGATCATTCTCATTATTGGATGGATGTGACCATAGCTTGGTTTCTATATGATCCTCTTTATTGGATAGCTGCACCCATGCCTTGGATCCATTTAAATGATCTCTCCTTGGATGGCTGTGTCCATACCACAATTCATGTATAATTTGTCAAAGTTTTCATTAATGTATATGTGTCTATGCTTGCTTGCAAGTTTTCTGATGACGAACTTTAGTTCCCTGCATCTTCTTGTAAAGAATTTCACCCCTCACTCTAGTTCGGCCTTCACGCTTTAGGGGCATCTGTTACACAACATTTTTTCACTGTCCCTGTACTCCTCGTTCCACGATCTTGGAGGAGCTATATAGTGAACCCTACACACTGTCCCATCATAAAGCGACTCCCATTATGTCCCTCTTCATGAGCATAACAATTCCCTTTTGCATCATTTCCCAAGAATCTTCCTTTTACCCCAGTTTACAAGACCAACGCTAATGAACCATTCCCTCCTCGCGCCAATTTGCAGGGATTGGAACCAAGACTAGTGCTGTACAACACAACTAAGCCTTTTCTCAGTCGCACCGATCCTCTTTTGGCATGTTTTTAAATATGGAGTCGAAGCTTCCAGGTCTAGAAGCTTCGTAATGGAAGTATGGTAAATGGTTGGGTTGGATGGAGTTGAGGAAGTCAGTTTGGGCTCCTTTACCCTATTAGGATGGAACAAACCCAAGAGATAAGGCCTCTACCATGACAAGAGGAACCATCTCCCATCCATCCAAGCTATATAAACTCCTCCTTTTCCAAGCTAAACTAGTCTTAGTATTTTTGGAGCTTGAATAACCAACAAGATATCATAGCTTGTAGCCTTCTAGTTTATGTTTGTGGAGGGAGAATAGTGTGTTTGGTTTGGTTTGGAACAAAAGGGAAGAAGCCTTAAAAATTCCAGTGTTGGGGCTATCCATGAGATGATAGTAGAGGTGTGGGAACCTAGATACGTCGGAGGAGACCTGGAACGTCAAGGCATTGGCTGTAATCTCTTCCTAAATTTATATGAATACAACTATTGATTGATTTCCTACATTAAGTGTTATCTCACATTTGATGGCTTAAGATTCCTTGACCTTTTAAGTAGGCTGAATGCAATTTGTATGCTATCACATTTGATGTTGTTGTTTGTTTGCTTATTTCAGGTATTCAAAGGAAGGAAATGAAAGGTAGATGGAGTAAGGAAGCAGGATCATCACCAAGTAGAATAACGTTCTAAGAGGTAGGCCCTCTAATTTGATTCTAGCTTAAGGAAGTTTTCCATAGATTTTTTGTTTGTGGCTAAACCCGCTCTCTCAGGCTAGAGTAATTGTCTTTGTCTGCATCAAGAATTTACCTACAACACACCAGGGGAGCAGCTTAAGGCTGGAGACTATGTAATGCACAATATTAGCCTAGGTAGAGTAAGGCAGAGATTGTGCATTGCACAATCTCAATGGCCAAGGGATAAGCTTGAGCTCTTGAACTGGACAATGCACGGTTAGTATAGCCAGGTACTGTGCGTTGTGCAGTCTCAGATGCTAAGCATCAAGCTTTATCCTTTGAGGTGCACAATGCCCAGCTAGATAAGGCAATTATTGGCCAAGAGAAGGGAAGATTTACCTGGAAAGAGTGTGGGAAACTAGAAGATCTGAGTGATGGTGCAAGTTAGAGTGAGAATCTGACTAAGGATAGATGGATTAGTACAAATCAAGTGTAGAAGATAAAAATTCAAAAGGAAAAATAAAAATTCATGGAGGGTCATCAAAACGATGACCATTAATGGACGAAAACAAGAAAATTGTTTCGACAATTTTATAAGGTGAATGACAGACCAAATCAACACTTGTACAAGCTAACATCAGTTCAAAATCCAACAACTATGAAAAGATACTTGCATGCAACCTTATGTAACCCTGACCTTTAGACATTGATACATACTTATCGGTCTTCAAGATCTGCTTTGAAGCTTCTTGTTGAGAATTCTTCATTCACTTTTTGTCATGTGATATCTAATTCTTTCTCTATAAACAATTGAGTATATGAATAAACTAGAAAGTTCATTGTGTACTCCCAACTACCTCCTTGGCACTGCTTTCATTAGTATCCTTTGAAGCATATCTATTTGATGCCATGATGTTAGTTACTAATGAAAAGAAGTTCTAAACAATTGCAATACCTATAGGAGGAAAATTCACTAATGGCAAAGATGGATTAGCTTAAGCAAAATGACTCAAAAAGCAAGATCGCAACATAAACCACTGGATTAACAAGGAAAATTACGCAATTCTCGAGGTGAAGGAGGGATACTTGTTGCATGTGTTAGAGTCCTATAGTGATAGGATTCATAATTTTGAATTGGCTGAGGTTAAGTCTTGTAATATTGTACATACCTTTGCTTTCTGCAAATGTTTTCCATATTAAAATTAAAAAATGTAAAGAGGGTATGTCCTAAAATAAATATCAAAGGACAAAAAGAATAAGAAAAGATCAAAAAAAGAAAAAATATGAACCCCAAACAAAAACAGATCATGAAAGTGTGTAAGTCCAAGTGCCACTACTCTTTACTTTACTATCTAAAAATAGTGGTTGTGTGCAGCTTGTCATACATGCCAAAACCCATGATAGTCAAACTGTTTAATCTTGACTACTTCATGCTTTGAATTTTATGTTTATAGATAGAGAATAAAGATCTAGCCAAACAGTTTAATCTTGGCAGATTAGTAGATAGGTATAGAAATAAATGGAGCTCATCAGTTTATTCTGAGCCCTTGGAAGATATAAGGTTAGAAGTAGATAGTTTGTTTTGATAAAAGAAAAAGGAAAGAAAAGGGTTTGCTAGCTTAAGTGCACCCAAATAAGTGAAGAAAAAATGTTAGGGTAAGTAGAAGAATGGTTGCAGAAAGTACAAAGTTGATTGAAGCATAAGAACATCTATCATGTTTAATCATGTGTTTCAGTGCGGAGGAGCAGTTATGAAAGAAAAAGGATTCTCATAAGTTCATTTGGTTAACTTCCCCTATTCCCGTTCACCCCTCAGCACATACTTACAAATTCCCCCTTTACCACTTCATTTCTTATGTAAACCCCTTTTCCCTTCATTTTTACCCTTCCCCCTTGGTTTCACACATTCCTTAGCAAATTACCATCCAAATTCATTCCCCTACCCAAGAATCCCCTTTTTTCCCTAGCGTGAAATCCTTTCCCCATGTAAAAAATCGTTTTCCCTTTGTTAATTTTCCTAAAAACCCGAGAAAAACCCATAAAACCCTTTATCCTAAGTTTTATCCCCCCTGCATTACTTTATTAACTCCATTACAATATTATTTTCTTGAAAAAACTGGCCCCACTCCATAAACCTGTATTTATCCATTGATTAATTACACTTAAGTGTAATTAACCACTGGGCCCCGCTAATATCTGCCCCCATCTCCCGCCATGCAACTTCGCCATGCAATGGCCATTAGATCTTGCACCCCCAGATCCTATGGCCCTCACCCATATCACACCCATTCATCTCCCGACCTTTACCATCTCGAGAGCATGCGATATGGGCAGTATTGCTTGGCCCCCCCTTGGGTTAAGTGGCGACACCGCATTAAGTCGCATGCTCTCGGGAAAATACCACCCATCGCTCAAAAGCAATACGATGGCTCCCTAAACCACCTCCCTGCCAAAAGAAAAAACCGCTCACTGTTCAATAACTTAATCTCGTGCCAATTTATAACCTTTCCCGGTTAAAAGCCCGTAGACCCCCATTTTCACCCTATTTTCTTGTTTTCTCCGCAAAAGCGTCCTAAGCTTTCCTGTGCCCCCCAAGCTTTTGCAACCAGTTCTGACCACCAATTGCCTCCTGAACACGCTCTAGAAGCCCAGTTCATCCCTCCAGTGCATGACTGAAGCCAGAGAACCCTCTGCGACCACCATTCGAAACCAGTTTGCAACTTGAACCACAAACTCTAGGTATTTGAAAACAAACCATAAACAACGCTCTCAAATTCAAAAGTATACAACTAATTCAAACATTAAAGTGATTGAATTTAATAAATTTCCATTGAATTGAGATATTTCCCCTCAAATACTAAAAACTCTATCCTGCAAAATTGCCATTACCCTATCCCTGTATCAGAGTTGTCAAGACTTCATTTCCACAAGCTATATCAGCCCAATTGCACATTTTATCTCAAATATGGCTGCCCAGACCTCTCTGGATGTCAGACTTGTATCAGCCCCTCACCTGGACATTGACCATTTGTCCCTGGCAGACAGGGATTTCCAAATTAAAGACACTGCTACTCCAGGCTACTTTTTGAGAATCCACTGTTGGAGTAAGGATAGGTTCCTAAACCATGCTGATGACATTAACCTTTGGGAATCCAATTTTCCCAAGTATACATTCCCAGAAATTCACCCATTCCCAGACATTATACATTTTTGTCATGCTTGTTATATTCCAAGCGAAAGGGCTATTGTGGCACCAAACCATGAGTTATTATTCACCATTACTCCTGAATCCATCAACCATGTGCTGCAAATCCAGCCTAGTCCTAATCTGATCCCTTTGTCCATTGAAAAACTATTGGACCTGTACATCACACTGGACCTAGTAATAATCAAACAAATTTTCAAGAATTTGATCATTGAGGAACACCATACTCCTATAGACATTCCACCCTATGCTGCCACTGTTTTTTTAGAGATTGGCAGGCGCTTAATCACCATTCTCTCATGTATCTTAGGATACACATAAGATGAGCATGTGGATGAGGTCATTATGGCCTTTCTCTCCATTTTCACTCCAGGCAAACCTCCAACTATCATGTTTGATTATGCCTAGTTCATTGCAGAAAGAATGCATGAGCAATTCACTAGACTGCCCACTGAAAGAGTTTTCAAATACTCTTCAGTGTTGTTTCATATGTTCTTGTATTACCAGACAAATAAGTTCCCTTTGAGCATCCAGAAGCTGGATACCAAGGGAAAGGCGAGATCAATCATCTACTGGACACCCTTCATCCATAAGTTTTCCACAACATTCACCTACAAAGACTTCATAGACTCCTTTATATACCCTGTCATGAACATGCTAGCTTCTAAGACTTAGCCTAGGATCAGCCCAGAGATCAAGAGAGTAGTGCAATTGGCCAAGAGCAACAAGGTGGGATATTGGTACTTGTACCAAATCACACTGAGATTAGAATTTATGGCTATGAACTAGCCCCCTATAAGTTTCCCAAATACCTCCCTATGAGGATATTTCCTTTTGAGTACTTCAGGAAAATCATCAGCTTTGATGAGATCCACTTCCTATCTTATAGGAAGAAAACCCAGTTCAAAGTGAAGAACCAAATGGGCCCACTTATTTGCAACAACAGAGAGGCTGGACTAGAGGCCGACAGGTTACTTCAACTAATGAAATTCAGAAACAGTTTCATCTGGCACTTTGACCCTCATGTGATCATAAACAAGCTCAGATTCAAGGTCAAGTTGGGAGCATACATCCACCACCCAAGGCTTGACATTGAATAGTTTGCTAACCATGATGAGTGGGTGGAGAACACCTTGATTGAAATGGATAACACTGTTGTGGATGTGGAGAAAACACTCATTGATTTGGAAAGACAATTTGATCATAACTCTTTCCTGCAGGTTCCAGAACAAGGGGAGCCAATGAACATTCCACTTGTCATACAGACCCCAACCAATGAAGAGAAGAATCCTAAGAGAAATAGGGAGGAGGCATCTAGCTCTACCATGGAGACTACTGAAGAGCTGTTTGAGCCAAGCAAGAGGCCCAAGTTGAACCCCGTGTCTAAACAGGAGGAAAACTTTGCATCAGAAGAAACAATTGAAATTGAGGCAATGGCGCAGAGAAGTAAAGAAGCAGCTGCATCAGAGGAAACATAGCAGCCATCAACCTCCAACACACAGATGATAGATAGACAACCGAGTATGGATATCTCTTCCTATGTTAGGCCAATTGACAAGGAAAAGGACATCAAAGACATATTTAAAGAGATAAAGATGAGGAATGAAAAATTGAAAGTAGAAACATATTCCAAGTACCTCAAGCTTACACCACCAAACCAGACTAGACTGATGTCAGCCTTTGACATCAAAGAAGGAAAAACACAGGTCTCATTTTTGCAACCCACTTTACAACAACCGAAGACCTCAACAGACTACAAGAAGACTAATTTTGAGCTCTTGGCTAGGGATGTTCATCCCATTGATCAGATAGAGTTTTACAAGTAGGCTGGAGAAATGATCTACTCCACCCTCACAACAAAGGTCATGGCTTTTTACAAGCTGCAGGATTCATTGGATAGTGTAACAGCTCAGTAAAAATTGGAGAGAGCCTCTTCATAGGCTAAAGACACCAGGATAAAGTCCTTGGAGGACTTGGTTATTGAACTGGGCCATGACCCAAGTGATGTTAAGGCCATAGAGAAACTAATAAAAAAGAAGAATGAGAACATAACAACCCTCAAGAAACAACTCAAGTTGCCTCATTTGCAGCACCCACAGACAAAAGAAGTCTTAGAAAGCTAGACCAATCATGAGGAAATGATGGAATTAGTGTTGCAACTGAATGACTAGTTGAAGGAGATGGAGAAGGAGCTGGATAACTTGATTCAACTCAAGCAAGCTAGTATTGATAATGCTCCTGCAACTATCATTCCAATAGTGACCACAACTGTACCTTATACTTTGGCAGTAGCATTAGATCCCACTGCTCCAATGGCCACTGCACTACCGACATCTGCACCGACTACATCAGCAACAAGATCAACAGCAACAACCTCCACAAGTGATGAAGTAAACAGGCTGGTCAAAGCAGTGGAAGAAATGTCCACTCAGACCATGGAGATGAACAGACAGAAGGAGAAAGTCACCAGCTTAGAGACATATTACAGACTTGCCCAAATCATGCATAAAGAAGAGCAACAAAAGGCTACAAGGATGAATGAAAGAATAAAAATCCTGGAGAAAGAACTAACACTCAATGAACCTATAGGTAAGGTTAAGGAGCAACTGTGGGCCAATATCATTGACTCTGTCAATAATATTTGGCCATCCATCCAGGTCATTTTTAAACAGATTGATTTAATAAAACAAGCTACAGAAGCCATTGAAAGGGTTAAAACAGAACTTGGAGATATGCCAGAGGAAGCAACAAGAATCATCCACTTCCTCAACTCCAAGAATAAGTATGAGCTACAAGAACTGGAGATACCTAACAAGACAGGTACAATTTTGGAAGTTACAAAAGTCCTCACTAAGAGGAATTTGATGTTGAATTTAGAAGATAAGTGTCAAAACATGCAACTAGCCATTGATAGGTTCATGGCTAAGTTCGATTTTTGAAGGAAAAGGGATTACCTAATCCCTTAGTAATAAATGATAAGTTAATGACACATGAGGATTATAATAAGAAGATCAGGGAAGTGGCCAGAGAACAGGTAATCACTTCATCTATGAAGGTCTTACCAATAGGCAAAGTGTTGTATCAAACTTTTGAAAACTTGTTTTACCTCCAGCATGAAGTAAAACACTTGTTTATTAATAAGCCTACTTTTTCCAAATATATAGAGGTAGATGAAATATACAGAAAAATGCTCAATATCCAATTACCAGATGAGGAAATATGGGAAAAATAGAATGATTTACTGTAAGTAAATACACAGTAAAAAGTAAAACAACACAGTAAAAGGATATTGACAGGTCAGCAAGGTTAAAGTGTATCAGATGAAAGGTTAAAGTAAAACAGACGTCCAACATGAAGACCAAATAGCCAAGCAACATAAAGGGCAAAATATCAAAGAACAAAGCCAACAGAACCTAAATAACAGGGACAACAAGCATCAGTTCAATAGTTGTCTCTATCTTCTTGCATGAAGATATTTCTTTTTCCTAGATTAGTTCTCAATGCAGTTTGAGATATTTTTGTAATTCTTTTTGTATAAATACTTCATAATTCGAAGTATTATGGTGGATTAGTTTACATTTGTAGAGTTATTTTGATCTTAAAACCTAAGGGTGATTGTACCATTTTCAAGTCAGCAAACTAGAGCAAGTAATAAAAGCATTTTGCTACAAGATTTACGAGATGAGCTATTTGCAGTGAAGTATCTTCTTTGTTTGATCTTGTTGCCTTCTTATGTGTTTCATAATCTTAAATGTGTTCTAAATTTGAATGAATTGACTGGAGATATGACTCAGAAATTGTTTAAGTACACTCTGTTTTGCAGAGTTAGTCATTTACATGTTTTCCTCTAATACCCAGATTTGAGAACCCTTAATTTCTCTAATGCATGAGCATTTAGACCTAGTCAGCAATGTGACGGTATGATCACATGTTGTGGCTAACAAAGGGTTGGAAGACAAGAGATTAATTAATTTTATTAATTTAAATGTATGAGAGTGTTTTATTTGTTGTCAAAATCTAAGCATAAAAGGGTATACGTGGCTAATTGATCCTCCCTGCGTGGAGATTAGGCCAAGCAGTTAGATTATCTAGTTGAATAGGATATGAGGAATGTGAAAGCTTAAATTAGCATTTGTTTGAGAAAAGAGTGGAGTGAAGAGATTCTTTAGGGAAGAATGAGATATTTCTGGATCTGAACTAAATGGGTTCATGAATCCACATTTTGTATAAATTGTAATCTTTTGGAATGAGTAAGGGGTTAGATTCAGATGGATGAACGGAGGGAGAACTGAAACAACCGAGTGATTATTTTTTCTGTAAATATTTATCAATATGAATACAATGTGGATTGTGTATTTTTTTGTGTAATTCAGTGTTGAGTGTGTTAGAGTAGGTAGAGTGTGTTACACATAGGTTATATAGTGTAGAGAGAGCTAAGTAGAAGAGAGAACATATCAGAGCACGAGATGTTCTGTACATTATGTAAAGATTGTTATGAACAAAAGGAGTTTGTGTACAAAGCTTCTTTTGCATGATCTTTTGTTATGTGATTGGTTTCATAGATCGTAGGCTGAATCCTCTGTAATTACAGTGAACAGTTAAGAGCCTGGATATGTTTTAAGAAACCAGAGTATATAGTTTAGAGACTGACTAACTTGGCAGAAGCGCTAAGTCTTGGCGGAACCTGTTAAATTTGTGAAGAAACCCAAAAATAAATCAGGACCATCTGTTGGCTAGCAGATTCGACGGTGATTAGAAATTGCGGGGGTAGGAGATTACGGATTCCTTGATCGTGGCTAAAGCCCCACACTCACTCCTAGCCGTCGATCTCATATTCAACTCTTAGGTCACAATGAACTGCGGGAGTTAAGCCTGTTTTTAAACCATGTGCTAGTTGAAGTCCCGCAAACCATTGATTTGATGGCCTATTATATCCAATGGATATCGGGTCATAAAGTGATCGAACTTTAGTTCCAAAATCAGACCCAAATATTTATACATCAAGGATTTATATTCCTTATCGGCTTTGTAAGGGCGGTTAAATGTAGCGCAAGATTCCCGTCTAATATCACTACTGACTGTTGGATCAATTGTACTTTGATCAAACGGTGGAGGATCGCCGAGTAGGTTGGTTGGTCAGGTGAATTGTCAACCATCAGATTGAAGGGGTAAGATCAATGATGGAGAATTAATCCGATAATATTTGTGGGAAAGGCGGACCCGATAAGAACTGAACTGGGATTTATTTTATTTGGGTTATGGCTGTATGCGTTTGGAGTGGGTCCGATGTTCGTTGGCGGGCTTTGTGTTATTCCACTGTTTGGTGATTGGTCAAGTTTTTGTTAAAATCCACCAATCCAAAGGCTTCCTATGTATATGTGGGCCATAACCCATAGGTCCACATTGGATCTTTGACAGGATGTCAGTTTTCTGGCATCATTTTTGGTATCAAAGCTAGACCAATGCTCTGTGGAGTTTGGTTGAAGGGCTGAATATTATTCTTAGCAAGTAGCCGTGACAAAGAAGCGAATGAAGCAACTTCAGCAAAGAAACTATAAGGGAAAAGTCTTGGGATGATTAGAAGAACATTGGAGATACCTGTCAGAATTCTTAATTAGAGGGAATTTGATATTCTTTCAGAATTCTTGAAATCTGGGAATTACTACAAGATATTGTAGATCTCGTAAGAAGATTTATTTTGTAATTTTACAGAGATTTGTTTGGATGTTTGAATAACAACAAGAGAGTGAAATTTTCCTTTCAGGAAAATGAGATTTCCATGTAAGTTGATTGAATGATTGGTTTGATTTAAAAGGTAAATTGAAGCAAAAGATTTTGAATTTAAAGTCAAATAGAAGAGTGGATTGCTATGACTGAAATCATTTAAATGATTTGAAGAATTTTAATGATTACAGATTGCGTAAAGTATTGTTGAAAACAATGATATTGATGGTTGAAAGAACAGAGATTTGGTTTGATAGATCTCAAAGAAGAACCACTACAAGGGATGAATTTTGGAATTTGTAGAAGCAAGACAGGATTTTCTTACAACAGATTATCAAAAGGAATTTGTAGTGTGTCATGAATTTGTAAATATAGATGAATTTCAAATTGAATCTTAATTGTAAGATGAAGAATAGTTGTTGACTGTATGGAGTCTTTTGAATGAGGAAGTTTAAATGAAATAGTGAACAGATGAATCATTTGGCAAAGATTTAACTGATCGAATGGGAATTAGTTTTAAGACATCTTTGAAGGAAAATTGGCAGGTTTGAAAGGTACTTTGATGTATCTTGAGATAATATTGTACAAGTCAATGGAAGCAACAAAATTTTTGGAAGGTAGAATGAATTGTATCATCATCATAACACATGAGCTATGTTAAAGAAGATGAAGCAAGAAGAACTCTTAGATGAGTAAAAGTGACAGTACCCAACAGTAAATGAAATTACTGAATGAAAGAAGGAAGTGAGCAATTAAAGATGCAAGAGCCTAGAACAAGGAGTGTTCAAGAGAAGCTGAGAACAACTTCCAACTGCGGTTGGGTAGAAGTTGTTGAGGCAGCTCCACAATTGTGATTGCGGGTAGAGTTGTCTTAAAGATAACAATTCTAGCAAGAGGAGTGCTGGGTAGAATTGCTAGTCAGTGAAAGGTTCAAGGAAAGAACTCAGAAAAGTTTGGTGAGGCATGAAGGAGACTTGTTACAGATGAAAGAAAGGGCTAGTTGCATGTCACCAATGTACATGGAAAGTTCACCAAAGGAAGAAATGGAATTGACTATTGATAGTCATAACAGGGGTACAGAGGAAAGTCATAGACAGAGAAAAAAGAGTGCCAAAGTAGTTGGAATCAAAAGAATGAGTAAAGAAGAAATGGACATAGAGTTGGTTGAGATGAAGGCAGAACTCAGTCACTTGAAGAAGTTGGTACAGAAAGGAATCAGAGAAGAATGGAAACAAGGATTTTATGTGGGGAAAAGAGTTAAGTGGCTTGTCAGAGAATTGTTTGTGAAAAATTAATGCTTCGAAAAGTTGAGGATGAAGGAGCATAATACATTTGTGAACCAAAGAAAGGATCTCTCCATGGGGAAGCAGACAGTGATGATAGTGATGAAGAGATGATCTATACAGATCAACATGAGAGAAAGGTGCTAGTAGCATCTTCACAAGCAAGAGAATCTCATAATTTTGGGATTAATTATTTGTGTGAATGTTAAGTTGTAGGTATGCAGCCAAATGAAATTGACTCTGTGAAAGAGGCAAAGACAAGAAAAACATAAAAGGAGATGTAGGAAGACTTTCATGACTTCAGTTTGTGGAGAAAAGGTATGAGTAAGTGGTTGTGTCTTCTCTTAATGAAAACTTATTGGATTATGTTAGAAGGAATATTAACATGGACAAAAAACCAATGGAAAATGGACAGAGGAAGAGAAGCTAATGCATTGCAGGGTTGTGAAGTGAAGAGAAGCAAAGCTGACACAGAGAACTCAGCTAAAGAAGTTAAGTCAAGGAAATCTTTGAAAGATAAAAGTCTTATCATAGAAGAGAAGGAGACATTGTTGTCTTATTTGGATAAATTGAGTGCTAGAGAAAATTGTGAAGGATAGGGGGATGTTATGCAGACTTATGATGAAATTGTTAAGCAAAGTCAAGAAGCTGTAGTCCCATAAGTTTTCTTTGATGAAAAGGAAATCAGAGATGTTGAGGAAGAATTTCTCAATAACTTAGTGAACTATCCGAATAGTTCAAAGGAGCATCAAGGTCTGGTCAATGAGAGTTCAGATGAAGAGCCTTGTATTTTTGAAACTGACATGATGTATATATTTTCAGGTTTGACAGGTGATGAACAACAATTGGACAATGTGCTTATGCATGTTGATGAAGAAGTGAAACTGTTTGAGGAAATAGTTGAAATAGAAGGATATTTTGAGCATGTATTTAATACTTTTGAGAATGATGGTATTGACAGGGAAATTGTAATGATTAAGGAAGCTGAAGACAAACAAATGAAAACTTGTGATGATAACCAGAATGAAGTATCTTCAGTAGAAGATCCAAACTGTGTGGAAAATGTGAAGGAATGTAGGATGATGTTGACAAATACAGAAGTTCAGAAATTTTGTGATTTCAAAGTGGATTATTTTTATGAATCTGTAAACCATGAAGAAGCTTTAGAAAACCAAAATTTTGTTTCTGTTGCAGGTGAAGATGAAACAATATTAATTAGTTGTACAAAAGGTGAAAGGATACTTCACAATGATATATTTCAGGAGAATTTAGTTCTTAAATTGTTGAATGACATTTTTGTGTCAAAACAGGGAATTTTCTGTAATGAACAGGAAAGTGCTCAAATGAAGTTTATTGATAGTTTTATAAATTTTGCAGAGGATCAGTATAAGGACTTGATGGCAGAGTTATATGTGGAGACAAAAATCCGTAGTAACTTTAAATATGATAATTATGGCAGAAGTTCAGTTTTATATAGGGAAGAGGAGTCATATGCAAATGATATGCTTATTGGAGACGAGGGAAGCTTCAAATCACTGGAAAAGTTATTAGATGAACCTGATAAGATAAAGGGGAAGATTATCTTTAATGATAATGAAAAGGAAGCTGTAGATTACAAGCAACAATTTGTAAATGACAGAGGTGAAGAAGAATTAGACAAAAATTTCATAATTTCTATGGTAAGGGAGAATGTACAACAGACAGATGTCAGTGGAGTTCAACTAAGAACAAATTGTAAAGAGGAAGTTGAGAAAGTGTGCAAGATGAAGTCAGTTAAGAAGAGAGACAACAAGGAAGAGAAATTAACAAAAGAAATTTGTATCAACAAGGAAAGTGGACAACAACAACATAAAATTTGGAATCCTAGAAGAACAGAAGTGACAGTGGCAAAAGAAATGAATCAACAACATGATGGAAGTGATGACCAGTTACAAAGTAAAGTTTGGGATACTGGATGATCAGTAGAAGAAACACATGACCAGGAGGTCATGAAAACTTTGAACTTTGGGAGTCCGATGTAGGAGCATTTAGACCTAGTCAGCAATGTGATGGTATGGTCACATGTTGTGGCTAACAAAGGGTTGGAAGACAAGAGATTAATTAATTTTATTAATTTAAATGTATGAGAGTGTTTTATTTGTTGTCAAAATCTGAGCAGAAAAGGGTATAAGTGGTTGATTGATCCTCCCTGCGTGGAGATCAGGCCAAGCAGTTAGATTATCTGGTTTGAATAGGATATGAGGGATGTGAAAGCTTAAATTAGCGTTTGTTTGAGAAAAGAGTGGAGTGAAGAGATTCTTTAGGGAAGAATGAGAAATTTCTGGATCTAAACTAAATGGGTTCATGAATCCGCATTTTGTATAAATTGTAATCTTTTGTAATAAGTGAGGGGTTAGATTCAGATGGAAAGATAGGATGGATGAGCGAGGGGAGAACTGAAACAATCTAGTGTGACTATTTATTCTATAAATATTTATCAATATGAATACAATGTGGATTGTGTTTTTCTTTATGTAATTCAGTGTTGAGTGTGTTAGAGTAGGCAGAGTGTGTTACACAGAGGCTATATAGGGTAGAGAGAGCTAAGTAGAAGAGAGAATAGATCAAAGCACGAGATGTTCTGTACATTATGTAAAGACTGTTATGAACAAAAGGAGTTTGTGTACAAAGCTTGTTTTGCGTGATCTTTTGTTATGTGATTGGTTTCATAGATCATAGGCTGAATCCTCTGTAATTACAATGAACATTTAAGAGGCTGGATATGTTTTAAGAAACCAGAGTATATAGTTTAGAGACTAAGTAACTTGGCGGAAGCGCTAACTTTTGGAAAAACTTGTTAAATTTGTGAAGAAACCCCAAAATAAATCAGGACCGTCCGTTGGCTGGCAGATTCGACGGTGATCAGCAACTATGGGGGGTAGGAGACTACGGATTCCTTGATCGTGACTGAAGCCCCACACTCACTCCTAGTCATCGATCTCATATTCAACTCTTAGGTCACAATCAACTGCGGGAGTTAAGTCCATTTTTAAACCATGTGCTAGTTGAAGTCTCGCAAACCATCGATTTGATGGCCTCTTATATCCAACGGATATTACATTATAAAGTGATCGAACTTTAGTTCCAAAATCGGACCTGAACATTTATGCATCAAGGATTTATATTCCTTATCAGCTCTATAAGGGCGGTTAAACTTAGCGCAAGATTCCCGTTCGATATCACTGCTGACCATTGGATCAAATGTGCTTTGATCAAACGGTGGAGGATCGCCGAGTAGGTTGGTTGGTCGGGTGAACAATCAACCATTAGATTGAAGGGGTAAGATCAATGACGAAGAATTAATCCGATAATATTTGTAGGAAAGGTGGACCCGATAACAATTGAACTGGGATTTATTTTATTTGGGTTCTGATTGTATGCGTTTAGAGGGGGTCTGACGTTCGTTTGTGGGTTTTGTGTTATTCCGCTGTTTGGTGATTGGTCGGGATTTTGTTAAAATCCACCAATCCTATGGCTTTCAATGTATATGTGGGCCATAACCCATAGGTCCACATGGGATCTTTGACAAGATGTCAATTTTTTGGCATAATGCTTTCCCATCCCAATTGACTTATTTCATTCCTTCTAGAGTCTGGCCTAGGGAACTCTTAATTTCTCCCTAGTTCTGATTTGAAACCATTTCACCATTTAGCCTTTGAGATCTGCAATAACTCATCTATCTTGCCCTGTAGACACTATTTTTAGAACTAAATCTAGTCTTGTTTATCTGACATTCGACTCCATAGCCCAATGGTAAAAGCAAACCTCTGTTCATCTAAGTAAAGTGATCCCACCACCCAATTTCAAACCAAAACCCAAGTGCAAACAATAACTAGCCTAAAATCATCTTAGCTAAATCAAAGTTAAATTATAAAGAGAGAGCCCTCTCTAAGCATCAAGAAGGATAGGTCTTGATCTCCAAAAGTGGTTTGTGGTTACCTTTGAATTTTCTTTCTTCTTTAACATCAAAAGAAATATCAGAGTGATAACAACATGAACTGAAGATTGCACAGTCTTGACAGCTAGGGGAGTAGCTTGAGGCTATAGACAGTGTAATGTGCAATCTTATCCTAGGTAGACTAGGGGAGAGATTATGCATTGCACAATCTCAGTGGTAAAGGGACAAGCTTGAGCCCTGGAACTGAACAAAGCATAGTTGGGGTAGCGAGGTACTGTGCATTATGCACTTTCAGAGGCCAAGCATCAAGCTTGATCCTTTGAGGTGCACAATGCCCAGTTAGATATGACAATTATTGGCCAAGGGAAGGCCAGATCTACCTGGAAAGAGTGTGGGAAACTAGAAGATCTGAGTGATGGTGAAATTTAGGGTGAAAATATTACTAAGGATAGATTGATTAGTGCAAATCAAGTGTAGAAGATGAACATTCAAAAGGAAAAACAAACATGCATGGAGGCTTGTCGAAACGATGATTACTGATGGGCGAAAACAAGAAAATTGATTTGACATTTGTAAAAGGTGAACGATAGACCAAACCAACACTTGTACAAGCTAACATAAGTTCAAAATCTAATAACTATGAAAAGAAACAAGCAAAAAAACACTGACATAAGTGAAATGACATAAAGGGACAAAAAAAGTGACAAAAGACGACAAAAACAAAACTCACCCGGAAAAGCACTACAAACTCCACTGAAGGCTTCTTGATCTCTTTGGGAAGGCTAGAGATCTAATATTGAATGTAAAAATGATCTCTAGTGGTGTCCTTTATGTTGAGCTATAAAATGTGTCTTTTTAACTCTTAATTATCTTCACATTAATTGTAAACCCAGGGATGATTTTTTATTTCAAGAGTGTACTCAGTCTGAGACGACTATTTACTCAAGAGTAATGTTCTGCAGTATAGTGCTTAAAATGTAAAAGTAAATGAATGCTGGAAACAAAATCTAATTGAAACAACAAGAAATTGAAATGTTTTGAAATAAATTATTCACTCAAACAACCATCAGTCGAGGACTCAGTAATGATAACTCTCTCCCCTGTAAACTGATGCAAATGAAATCAAACATAAACAAGATCCATAATCTGAGAATCTAGGTAGTGATAGCCAATGTCCTTTACAGTTGTTGATCTTACAATCCACACTAAAGCAAATAACTGGAAATGATCACTAAACCACACTTGCTGCAATAACATTTAAAAGGCAAAATCAAATCCTTGGAGAAAAGAACAACAACTAAATCTATTGAAAAACTGAACATCAAAGCTAATTAAATAGAAATATACAACAACTACAAATGTAATTGAATCAACAACCTTAATCTAGCAGCATGAACTTTAATCGTAGGTATTAAAGCAATGACAATCACAGTTATAATTGATCAGTAACTTAATTGAACATCCATTGCAATTATAAATGAGCATCAATTAAATGAACCACAATCTTAATTAGACAACGCAATATTAGATCAGAATTAACAGCAAGACATTTCAAGTTATAATTAATAATTTTGTCACTAACGCAATCCAATTATGATTTCAATATAATAGAGAAATTCTGCGAAATGTTCATAAACAAAAGATTATTGAATAAAACAATTTAAAGAAATGAAAAAGAAATCAAACCATCACACGGTAGAAATTGTAAAGATAAAATATAGAGCAATAGCTTAATCCACCAGAGGCTAGGCCCTTAGCCGCCAGCGGATGCTGCTGGGCTACTTCAGATAAGGTGCCTGAACAACAACCCTTTTATTTATTCATCATCAAACTGTGAAATCATTACAACGGCAAAAGCCTTGAGAATTACAATGGTAATGCAACAATCTCCTTTTCCTCCTATCCTATCCTATCCCATCATGAATAATCCATCATCATTCTTGAATCCCCAATTCTGAAAGCATAATTCTAAATCCACTTCTCTGATCCCTGTTTTCATTTAAATAGAGAGAGAGCAGAGAGCAGTTACAACATAGATGATTACAATATGATTTCTATTACAAAATTGGATTGTTCTCAACAAATTGATAAGCAAGATCATATCTGGAATATCTGTCCATCAACATTCAACCGAAACAGGTCGAATTTGGCATTGCAACTGGCATAATTTGGAAAATGGCCACACAACGAATTTGAGAAAAACGTCTTCAGAGAACCTTATGTTTCTCTTAATATAGACCGAATTTGGGAAAAATTCTTATGAAAAACTAATTTGGTTTGTTTTGGACAAAACCCATGTTTCAGATTTTCTAGATTCTTCTCCATTTGCCCAAAACGTTCAATACAAAATCGTCACTTCTTACTCCAACGAATTTCTGAGTTGGCACATTTAATGATCAAATCTTCAATATGGAAAATATCTTGGAGGCTAAAAATGGTGAGTAATGTTACAACCAATTTATTAATAAACCATCATTGATAAAATCATGCATAATCATCAATTTATTAAAAATAAAGGAGAATAAATAATATTTTTCCATAAGAGCATAAATCATTATAAGATGGAATTATATGATAAACCATAATGACATATTAATGACCCAACGCTTTATATATATTTAGATTGATTAGGGTTCATTACGTGCATGCCTAAAATCAAGGAAACAATGACACTTGGCGAAATCCCAAAAATAACAAGTTGTGTCATCCTTCGGGAAACTAATTACCCACTCCCTAAGAAAGATTATGCATCTCCGAAGGACTGTACAACTTCTTGACTTAGCGCATTGCGTAGTTTTTGAGTTGAAGAGATGCTTTGTGCAATTTCTGGGCTCAAGTCTGGGCTGACATCTAGGATTGCGTGGTTTTTGAGCTCAAGGTAGACTTGCTTGTCTGGATTGCACAATTCCAATCATCAAGGATGGCATGCCTTCCAAGGTTGCATAGTTTTTGGAGGCAAGCCCAACAATGTTGCAAGGTCAAGGCAGAAGCTTGTGTTTGAAAGATGTCAAACCTAGATCAATGCATCACAAGAAAAGCATGAAAAGATAAGTCTTTATCATAACATGAATACTTGATGAAAATGAAAGATAAGCTCCTATGGATAGAAGGGAGGCTCTAAATCAAAGCATGCACAAAATTTTGGAGGGTGGTTGTAGCAGCTACAACACTTGGTGACACACTGGTAAAACTCCAACTCTCTATATGGATCTTAGCTCATGTAAAACAAGTCTAACTCTTCAGGAATTATTGTTGATTTCATTTATCACCATAGCTTCTTTACTTAGCTTAAGTTAAGGATATGTTCCCTACCATTCTCTTCATCGGTGAAACACTAACAAAGACAAGCCAAACTCAGTTATTTCGATTGGGGATGGGGAGTATACAAATACTCAAGTGAAGCAGGATTGTCAAAGTCTTGGTTTTCATCTCTGTTGTTGCTCTGCTACCACCAGGCATGGAAAATACCTTGAAGGAGTCACTTTAGGGACACAAACATTGTTCTGCTACTGTGAGCCTGGACAATACCCCGACGGAGTTTCTTGCTTAACCTCTCTGCGCATGATGCCTTTCTCTTCTTTTGCCTTTTATTGTTTTTTGCATTTTGTTTTGTTCAAAGAACTGTGCATAGGAACTTATTGATTTAATGAGGAAGAAAAGGGATCTTGGCTTATTGAGAGCATAAGAGGTCATCCCTTCAGAGAAGGATATTTATACACCTCTAAAATATAGTTCACTTGATAAAGTTTTTGGCCCTCCTCACTCTACTTGACTTAGTTGACAAGATGAAATCAAACATTTATAGAACTGATTAGAGTAAGCCATACTAGTTATAGATTAAGCATCGTGATTCCACTATGGTTTCTCCGAAAAAGAATGTATATTCCATCAAGGTATCATTGACTAAAAGGCGCAAGATCCACTCAAAGAGAGGGAATAAACAAATAACCAAGCATTGACAGTAGCACAATTTCCTCTCGAACTTCACCATGCTTGATTTGAAAACCAAACATGGTCTCATGCGGAAACTCTCCTCCAACCAAATGAAATGAAAGAGCAGGGAAAAAATTAAATCAAAACAAGACAAACAAACAAGCAAACAAACTACTCCTATCCCTAAACTAAGCAAGAATAGATCAGGCCTACGTAAAATGAAACTTCCAGTGTAACCATCGACACATAGGCTGACCTACATGGGCGAGGTAATCCATATCAAGAAAGATATTAAAAAATAATAGTAGATAAGAAAGATAAAATGAGATATACCTTGACATTCAAAGAGTGAAAGCGCATGTAAAGATAGAAAAAGAAAGCACATGCTAGACACTCTGTGGATGCATTATGGTGCTTGTGCACATCACAACAACAAGACATGCAAGAGAAATCTTTCGAACTTCTAAACTTGAAAAACATAAGGAAAAAGAAAATATTACGCTTCGAAACAGATCTTGTTAGGTATGATTGAGAGATGACATCGTGCAAAACAGATGGAGGATGCGAAAATTGAGATACAGATGGATTTTTAGTATGCACGATCGACTTATGAGGATACTTGAAAGATACATGACTATTATAATCAAGATTGGAATTTGCCTCAAGACTACAATAACTTGACATAACTACCAACTCGAGCTGAAGTGCCTCAACAACTTGTGGAAGTTCCAAGACATCGAAAGGCAAATCATCAAAAAATAGTGGCTTAGAAAGATCGACAATGAAAAAATCAAATTCGTGACCAGATCAATCAATGAATAGATCACAACAACCATGATCAGAAATTTCAACGTCGAAAACAAAGGCATCCTCTTTATCTAATGAATCATAAAGAGGGGAATATTAAAAACAAGAAATTTCACCCTCTCTTGCTTCAGAATTATCAGATGAGGAATTGAAGGGACCAAGAAGAGGATATTCTTCCTGTCCATGTTCAGATGAAAAACTGAAATTCCACAAATTCTGAGTATGATCGGAGTTAACAACATTAGAAATTAATTTTGTGATAAATTCAACAGGTGTGACAGAATCGCGGAAGATGTCAAGATAATGTGGGAGAGGTGAACAAGGAGAAACATCAACTTGTACCATAGATTCTTGTTCAAAGATAGAATGCCACACATACTCATCGTAAATGATATCATAAGTTGGTTGTTCAACACTAAATCCATCCTGAGTTTGATCCTCATGAACATCAAAAGAAACGATTGAAACCGATGAACACAACAACTCACGATCGGGAGGACCAAAAGAACCAACGGATGGAGGGCAAGGAGAAAGGACATCAATAGAAAAATCATATTCACAGTCCAAAATTGCATTTAAATTTTGAATATGCGGGGTTGAAGAATATGGTGAGAGATCAACGGATGGACTCTCATATTCTCCAACCTCAACCTGCGTAAATGAAGTTGTTTGATGAGGGGAAGATGAAGAGTCACTTGGGACAACAACTTCCTTGATCACAGATTTGGGAGGTCCATAACCGGTATATGTTGGGAGACTTTCAAACAATTCATATTTTTTTGTATTCATTGAAATATGAACAATAAATTTGAACTTCTCTTTCATTAAATTCCAATCAATATCATCTTCTGAAAAGTCAAAACAGAAATGAAGAAAACAATCGTGAAAATAATCGAGAGATTCATAAGGTGCTCTTCACAAATGCATGATTTTCTTGAAAATAGATTTATAATCATACATGTCAAAGGTGAGGTAGATCTCTTTGAAAATTTGTTCTAAAGAGTGTATGGAAGTGACTAGCAATGTGTAACACCATTCCTTGACATGCGCTTTGAATGTGAGAATGAACAACCTGCAAGCAACATCCTCGCAATGAATATTGTGTTTAGTGCCAAATTCAAGAAAGCAAGCGGTGTGATTGAGAATGGTTGTTTCACCCTTTCCATCAAATTTCAAATTTGACAAGTCATTAAGTATTCCCCGCAGGCACTTTCAGATTTGCAGTTTTGGAAAAACATGTCGGGGTTAAGATATGGGAAGAAATCATTAAAGATACAGAAAGTTCAAACAAACTTCATGGGATCAACTTGTCATCTGGACCTCCTAGTGCCAAAAATTTCGATGGGGTTATTAGGGGGTCTCCCTGATATGAAGTCCCAATTAGATCTCACATTGTTTGGTGTAGGAGCCCCATCGGGAATATGGCCTAGTTGCCAAAGCAATTGGTTTTAACTATGTGCCTTGACTGCAATAACACATAGAGTGGTGTAATTGTGACTTTGGCGAACAAATTTATGAATTTGTGGAGGGTCAAGTACAATGATTGAAAGGTTATAAAACACAAGGGGAAAATGAGTAAGCCCTTTATAAGCATGTAATAGTACATAACTTGAAAGGAACACATGAGCATAAAGACATCATGAGTTAGCATGCGAAATAGTTCATATGTCAACCATGATGGAAATAAACAACAACATGCATTCAACAAGATTCACACTAATGAAAATGAAATATTTCATAAGCATCAGTGTAAGTGAAATAACATATATTGCAAACATAACAAGAATAATCCTACTATATTCACAACATATGCATGAAAACGTGTCGGCTCTGAGATTTTATTAAAGTAAAAGTTTCGAACATACATATACCATTGACGAATCACTAGCCACAATAGTGGAACATGAAGTCTACACCTGCTCCTCCTAAGAAATATACTCCCTCTATGCTATGGAGAAGCCAAGGCTCTCAACAAACTCCCAACCTCCTGATCCTAAGCTAAAATCCTAGCCAAAATCTTGGCTCCCCAAAATCCCTCTACATGAGTTATGAGGGTATATTTATAACAAAAGGGTTAACTATTCACTTCCCCTTGTGATCTTAGACTTCCCTCCTGACTCTTTAACTTCTTTACAAAATGACTCTTCAACGTCATTACATCGCGACTGTTGACATTTTACAATTTACACTAGGAATTTCACTTACAAATTAATTACAAAATAATATCATAATATACTCGTACCCATATGAGACAAAATTTGGTAGAGCCAACTAGACAGCCTAATAAGACAAATGTCATGTTTGATTTTGGGGAAACTCGAGCTCAACAACTTCGACTTGTAGGTTCTTAGTCACATGTTGGTGCAAAGTTTTTTACTACACGATGACTTCCACAAATTGTGCGATGGGACCAGTATGAAAGTGGACTCTAGCCTCCATGGCATCCGGGTACATTGATTTGGAACTAGTCTGGATTTCCTTCTTTAGTAGGAGCACCATAGTATTGATTTGGACAGATACACCAATGTACTTCTTTCTGTTTACTTCAAGATATTCCTTGGTAGTTATCTGTCTAAACTAGTCCAAGTATTCTTCAACCTGCTTCCTGACTTGATTCCTACTTTTGGCTTCATTGAGTGACCCAAATAATGGGATCTTATGCGATTTCACCATGAAATATGCACTTTGTATAATGTGCATATGAGGCTTGAATATTAGTGATGAACAAGGGAAGTTTTTTGTTGCTCTGAATGATCATCTACACTTGTGCTTTCTCCAACTCTACCTATTTCCTTGTTTTCTTTGCCAACTCGGATGGTGCCCCTTTGTACTGCCTTGGTGATTCATGCATAACAACGATGGATGCATAGACAACATTAAGAGCTTTAGCTTTATCTTTATTCTTCTGTTGCATGAAGCACAAGTGGAAAAGTGCCTTATGCACAATGACATGTTATTCACACAAGATCTGCATAGTTTCTACCAATGCCGATACTTCACTAAGTATGGATGCCTTAAGTTCTTCTAGATAAAATTGCATGGGAGCTGCATTCTAAACCTCTGCTCGAAGTTGTTCAAATTCTTGCCTTGCAGCCTACAAGTTCATTGCCAACTTTTTATTCTTGGCCATCAGATCATTCGTGTTTTACTTTGTAGCACATGGGGACCAAGTTGGCTGCAACAATGGCACTTGGATTTCTTCTAGTGTTTGTCACAATCACCCTTTCTCTAATGAATGCAGGAGATGCGAGATCGTCCAAAGAATGTTTCTTCCTTGCTTGTACAATCTTTTTCTGAAGCTCATCATAAGTCAGATTGTACGTGTCCATGACCGGGCCATCATCAATAAGGACAATTTCCTCTTCCTCACTTGGAGCTTGTTTTACTGTTGGAGGATGGGAAGACTGAATGATGACTTATTATGTACTTGGCATAAGGTCAACATCTTGGTTCTGCAGCTCCAATTCCACCTCCATGTTTTGGATTTCGATCAACTCTTCAATCTCTTAAGTGAGATCCTTTTCCTTCATTTGTTTTCTCTCCTCCTCTAGCTATAAATTCTTCTCTTTTCCTTCAACTTGTCTTTGTGAAACTTCTTCTTCTTCTTATACTCTTTGCCTTTATTCTTCTTCTACCTTTCTTCCTCCAATCTCTTATGCTCTTATTCTTCCCTCTACTTCTCTTATGCTTCCCGTATCCTTTGTTTCCTCTTCTTCTCTGTTGTTATGGTCACTTTAAGTATGACTGGATCTACTTTCATCTTCTGGCTTTGTTCTCCCCCTGGCCTATATGCAACCTTCCTATTTCCCTTTTTCATGCACTGTGTTGCACCTATCTGCTGGTACTACCTCTAGAGTTACTTCTTTCTGTAGAGTAACGTGCAATGTTCCAGTGAAGCTGAGTGGTTTGTTGGACTTGGAGGCATTATAACAATTATTCTATGCTTCCTCCTCAGGTCTGTCAAAGGTCTCGCTTAGCCACTGAAAATGAATCCTTGCATAGTGGTCTTTACAAACATTCCTTAGACTGTACAGATTGAAGTCCAAACAACCGAATGAAAATTTATCTATTGCCTTGCCTTTGGTGTGTGCACTTTTCATATTCTTGATTTTGTACAATCTGATCTGCATAAGAGGAGCAGGCAAAGGTTCTTTGTTCTTCCTGTGCAAAGTTGTTGACAACCCTATGGAGAGATGGTACGTAAATTCTTGCATGACTAAATTATTGGTGGCATACCTCAGTAGAATGTGTAGGTACTTCTGTCCACCGAAGATTCTGAGGAAAGTGCCATCTAGTGGGGCAAACCAATCTGCTATCTCTGACACTACTTCCATTGTCTCACGTGACATGCAAGGTGGATCTTTTTCAAATATCAACCTATATAACGAAATGAGGAAGTGATCAGTTAACTCTATGTTTTCACTTTGAAAGTAGTTTACAATAGATATGCACTACATACTCTCGTGGTGTCCAAGTCCAATTCATGCCAGCTAATGGATTTTGGTCGCATATTGCATCCAATAGATAGGAAAACATGTAAAATCTAGCTTGCTTTCCCTTGGGAGGACTAAGGGCATTAGATACATGGATCCACATCTATTGAAGCAACAAGTTTTACCAGTTGAATGGCCTTCCTTCGCTCACAACCTTCTTCAGTAAGAATTCCCACCCTTTAGGGAAGGTCTCAGTGCTATGTTGATGTTTGGTTCTGCATCATAGAACTATCAAGAGATGATAGGCCCTCCTAAGTTATTTTGTATTGTAGGTGTTTGATGGAACTTTTTTGGCTCTTTCACCCAAATTTTGATAGTGTCTTTTGTGCTCAAGTAGCTAGTGGCAGCATAAAAGTAAGAATCCATGAGCGATTCTGGCTCCGGAAAATGGTAATCCTGTGCCAGAAAAGAAGCAAGCATTTTTCTACTAGCATTGTTCAGAGTCATAGTATTTTTATCTGTATGAGAAACTATCCAGTTGATAATGTATGCACATGGGAAAGATGGATACTTGCATGTAATCTTATGTAACCCTGACCTTTGGACATTGATATATACCTGTCAATCTTCAAGGTATGCTTTGAAGCTTCTTGCTGAGAATGCTTCATTCACTTTCTGCCATGTGATATTTGATTCTTTCTCTCTAAACAATTGAGTATCATAATAAACTGGTAAGTTCATTAGCGTACTCTCAATTTCATCCCCAGTGCTACTTTCAATATTATCCTTTGAAGAAGATATATTTGGTGCCATGATGTTAGTGACTTATGAAGAGAAGTGCTCAATAACTGTAATAACTGTAGGAGGAAAATGCACTCATGGAAAATATGGATTAGCTTTCATCAAAATGACTCGAAAAGAAATATCACAGTAGTAACCACTGGGTTGAAAAGGAAAATTGTGCAATTATTGAGGTGAAGGAGGGAAACTGGCTGGATGAACTACGCATTGCGTCATCTCAGCAGCTAAGGAAGAAATTTGAGTCTAGAGACTGTGCAATGCACAATCTCAAATTGGGTAGACTGAGGGAGAGACTGTGCATTGCGTAGTATTAGTGGCCAAGGAACAGGCTTAGGCCCTATAACTATGCAATGTGTAGTTGGGCTAGCCAGGTAACGTGCATTGTGCGCTCTTAGAGGCCAAGCATCAAGCTTGAGCCGCTGAGTTGTGCAATGCCCAGCTAGACAACAAATGTTGGCCAAGGGAAGGGAAGATCTACCCAGAAAGAGTGTCAGAAACTGGAATATATGAGCGATGGTGCAATTTTGAGTGTAGATTAGACTAAGGATAGATGTATGAGTGCAAACCAAGTTTAGACGATCAACATGCAAAAGGAAAAATAAACATGCATGGAGTTTTGATGACCACTAATGGGCGAAAACAAGAAAGATGACGCGACACTTGTAAAAAGCGAACGACAGATCAAACCAACACTTGTACAAGATAATATAAGTTAAAATGTTAGAAATCATGAAAATAAACAAGCAAAATAACACTTACAAAGGCAAAATGACAAAAAATGACAAAATACGACAAAAGAAAAACTCACGGGGAAAAGTGCCACAAACTCCACCTAAGGCTCCTTGATCTCCTTGGAAGGCTAAAGATCCAAGATTGAATGTACAAATAAGATTTAGGGGAGTCCATTATATATATTTAGACTGATTAGGGTTTATGATGCGTATGCCTAAAATCAAGGAAACAACCATACTTGTTGAAATCCCAAAAATAACAAGTTGTGTCATCCTTTGGGACTCTAATTATCCACTCCCTATTTTTTAGGGATGTTTTTTGCTTTTGTTTTTCTTTTGCTTTTTCCAGAAAACTGGCCATTCACACTGCCAAGAACTTCTTGACTCAGTGCATTGCATACTTTTTGTGCTGAAGAGATGCTTTGTGTAGTTTATGGGCTCAAGGCTGGGCTGCCATCCAGTGTTGTGGAGTTTTTGAGCTCAAGGCAGATGTGCCTATCTGGATTGCAAAATTCAAATCATCAAGGCTGACTTGACTTTGAAGATTGCATAGTTTTTGGAGGAAATCCCAAAAATGATGCAAGGTCAAGATAGAAGCTTGTGTCTGAAAGATATCAAACTAGGATCAATGCATCACAAGAAAAGCATGATAATATAATTCTTTATAATAGCATGAATACTTGATGACAATGAAAGATAAGATCCTCTGAATAGAAGGGAGGCTCCAAAATCAAAGCATGGACAAAATTTTGGAGGGTTGTTATAACATCTACATCAAGTACTTAGGACATAATTCCCCCAAGCTAATGTGAGGGGGAGATAACCAAAGAAGCCCTTTTTAACAAGAAAGGGCTTTGAAGATCTGAATGGACCATCTGAAAGAGAAGTGCATGTTGTGGGCTCTGCGGTTGGCGAAAACCAAGCCACTCAAATCTATGGAACTCCATCTGAAGCTTGATCATGATCCATTGACATCTGAGCATGTGGGGTCTACCTAAAGGGCTACCCCCTTATAAGGCCTGGAACATCTCACACACACCCAGGGAATGCTGAGATAATTTGTTGGATCACTGGACCATCAAGTGTATGATTCTCGATCATGTGATAATGAGTTGGAGTCGAGCACATGAGAAACGACCAAGTCAAAGGGAAATAATGATTCCATTTGCTTGATTCGAGCCCCAAATAATGATGAAGGTTGGAAACGAGGTACACCACCCTCTAGACCACTCTCCTGAAATAAATGTGCTGAAGTCAACAGAAGAGGGCCCACCAGAGCTGAGGCAATGAGGAGTCCTCAACAAAGGCACAAGGATCATAGTAATGTGAATGATAGAGACTGAAACCATGGATTATGATGGGAAAATATGGGAATTGGTGGACTTATGACTTCCCTTGTTAGAGCATAATATGCATGGTTGACCTGACAACGACTGACACAATTCTAGTTTGGATGGTCAACAAAGGGATAATATATTGTAACATGACTCAATAATATGCTAAACGGACTCTGTGGTCATAGGGGTTACTCATCTCTGATGCTCTGAACAAGGGTGACTCGATGATGCTACCACATAGGAAAGGCCCAAAGGAGACAATGCAAACATGAGTAGATGGTGGTTACTCATGATGAAACTCCACATAGAATTCGATAGATGAACAAACAAAATGTTTCTAGACTACTAACAACTCATATGGAAAGATTCAATTTTAATAGGTAGCAAAGTGAGACTTCATGGAAAAAATGGTTTCTTTGCGAAGTTTCAAATTACCAAAAACAAAGAAAGACCCATTATATATCTCGGTGAGAGCTTTCTAACAGTTTGTCAAACCGAGATACGGTTTGCTCATAATGGCGAAGGAAAAAAATTAGGGTTTTTATTATTAAAGGACCTCTTTCCCCCAATTCCAATTCATTTGTGTATTTATTTATTGGATAATTTGGAGAGGAAGAGGAGGCCCTAAAACCAGTAGGACAAAATATCCAAGGAATTAGAGGATAATTTACTATATCTAGATCATTGGGGTCTAGGCCAAGACTAATGTTAATTAAGTGAGAGGGTGGTTAGGTGTTATACATAATTTATACCTACGGATAAGTATATCTTCCCTAAGTTGGTAGTGACACTTAGAACAACTAATGTAAAAATGTTTAACCTTTTCCTACAATAAACAGATAAGATAAAAGAACCTACTTGTGATCCTTCGCTTCCTTTGATCTCCTTTGAGTTTCTCCTATCACTCCTGCTCAAACTGAATCCATTCAATTGGTACCTACCAACATAAACAGAAGATGACAACAATCAAATCATATGATCTATTTATTGTAAACAAATGGAATCGACAAAATTTGAACATACATTCATCATAGATATAGACAAAAGTATTGGAAAAGGAACAAACAACTTTATTGATTGATAGAAGGAGAAGTTACACCCAATGTGGTTCGATCTTGTGTCACTCATATAGCTTAGTCCAAGCCCTCATCACACTAATAGCAACATCAATCCAGCAACATAACATTACTTTGACAATGATTTCAAGTCTCTAAACCAACAATATTTCTCTATAATATCTAGGCCCTTTGGCTCTATGATGGGAGGCCAATTTATAGATGAATGCAAGTGGTTTTGTCATTAATATGGCATTGAATGGTTTTCCATAATTGGATTAGTTTCCATGTTCAAAGGGATGAGAGGATAGAGGATTAGATGATCCAAGGCTATCCTAAGTCGAGCTCATATTGATAGGATAGGTGTTGGGTTCCTTCTAGAAGGATCTAGAAAGGAGGAATATACTCAAGATCTAATGAACATTTTGAGGATTCTCGCCCACCGCAGGCTCGAGTGGGCTTAGGTGCTATGTAACACAACCTTAAATGGGGCTACCTACTCTGCAAAGCACTTACCCCTGACTAGGGGTGCGCTGGTGACCCAAAGAAGCATTTCAACAGGGTTTGAAGTGATGCAGGAGCATTCAACCCAAGAGAAAATCATTGTAATTAGTGGACATAGGGGATCATGTGTTTTAGGGAAATTAGTTTCCTAAGTCTCAAGTCAATGTAATATTTAGGCTTTTAAGTGATTTAATTAGATAATGGGGAATATGTAAATGCTCTCAAACAAATGAGAACATGAGTGGGAATAATGACAAAAGAGTCTAAAGTCAATCATGACTCTTTTAAATAGTTACATGATTCAAGGAACAAGAGAGGGCTTTTAGGAATTAATTAGAGTAGAAGTGGACAGAGTGTATCTAGGAGTTAGTTCACTAGATTTAGGACTCAACCCAGGAATAGTTCAACTAAACCATTCAGGGCTTAAATGTAAGTCTACAGGCAGAGTAGAAGAAGAGGAGGCCACTAATAGTAGAATTAGGCCTGTGCATGTGTGAGACCGAGAGTCTAAAATGTAATCAATTATTTTTATGTTTTTACATAGAGGAGGAATTCGATTCTGAGTATGCCATATGCGTGAGTCGAGTGTTTATGATTGATTATTGTGTCAACTCGTAGGTTCTGTAAAGTGGTTGCAGGCAGAGTTCAGAGGACACCTAGAGGAGACATTGAGGACTGTTCAAGCAGAACAACGAAGTGAAATTGGGTGAGACAAAACCCAAGTGGAATGCAGAGACGAGAATGATTCAGAGGAATCATAAGGGATCTTTGAATCCAGCTGAAGGAACGAAGGGAAGCTCTGAAGAAGTAGCGAAGTGAAGGTTAGCTGATGAGTTAAGCTCAGAGAAGTTGAGCAGTAGACGTGGAAGAATGAAACCCTAAGGAAACAACCCAAACCCATAGAGAAACACTGATAAGATAGCGAAAACATAAACAAAGAGAAGAGTGGAGAAGTGAAGAGGAATCGCGCAGCGGAAACAACATGGATGGGAGCTTTTGAAGAAACTCAAGACAGAGAAAACTTGAAGAAATGTGGAAAAAACCAAGTAAAAGGATCGCGCGGAGAAGTGAAGTGTTAGATGCTCAGTAGCCGTTAGATCTCATAGATCAATGGCTGATAATTAATCGCATATCAGAGTAATCCCAGAAGCTAAGCGCAGAGGAGTGGAACGCTGACAGGCCAATCAGCGATGCGCTGATAGCCAGTCGAATATCGGAGGTATCGATTTATCGAAGCTCGGAGGAATGGCGCAGCAGAGAGTCCAGCAATGAGCGGACCCGACGATCTATGAATGTAGCTAAATAATATTTGAAATCCTTTATAACATTTCGAAGAGGAGTCCTCCATGTATTTCTTGTGTATTCTTTGTAATTGCGATAAAGTGTTGCTAAGCCTTTTAAGGCTTAAACGATCTGATAGTCATATCAGAGTCGGAGGAGGGGCGATGGTACATATGTGTATGACCCGTTGGACATTGCGATGGCTGATTGCGATGAGGTTATCCTCGGGGTTTGTGCAAAGGCCGTAACCAAAGCGGAAAGATGTGTATCACGTGTAATCCTTTGTAAAGGATTTATTTATGAATGAAGCGACGATATGAAGGTTGTAAAGAGTTTTAGAGTTCCGATAAGTGAGAAGGGAAGGAAGAGATTTAATATAGTATTATTTGAAATTTAAGGGGCGATTCAAGTCCCGATAGGATGGTTTAAGCGAGGTGATTGAGTTCCTATACACAGGAATTGATAAAAGGGCCTTAACCATCAGTTATGGTTGTAGATTTGACTCCTTCATTGAGTTAAATACCTAGGACAAGAGTGTAGATGCATTGTAAATGCATACTGTGGGTATATGATGGGTAACCCTGGCATCATTTGGCTAAGGATGGTTATATGCCAAGTATGCTACCCTGCACCATGAAGTCAGGAAACTCTCATGGATGAAAGAACTCAATGAGGTGGCATGCCTAGGGCATGTAGCAACTAAATTAGAGTTTGATAGACCCTATTTACACTAATTTGATCATCGGGAGTGATGTGCCCAAATAGAACTGTAACAACTACCCCCTAAAACATGAAGTAAAAAATGATAATGTTGAGTGATATGCTTTATGATGTGATGAGGAGGATCTGAAGAAAATGGTGACCTGCATCAATTACAATACATAATATCATGATATCTTTGAATTTTTCATGAATTGCTGAGGGAAGGCATACCCATGCTCATCATATAAACTTTTCATTACAGGTACATAAATTAGATAGTTGTCTACAGATATATATCCATGATAAGATGACTATCTGTGTAAAGCCATCATATAGATGATTTAGTACTCTCCTGAAATCGTAGCTTGGATGGATGAAACTAGATTCGAGGTCCTTTATCTCGTCCAATCATTTGCTCAAGTCCGAGTCTAACCATGTGAAAATGTGATCTGAAGTTGTACATGGGAAGACACCATCTGATTACCATCCAATGATGTAAGCTGTTAACAGACGCGAGAGAAATCATCAATAATGATAATGATTCTCAAGGTACTACGATACATTCTGCATGGTGTGAATAAATTCTTTGATGTCAAACACCATACAAAGTCTTTCGGTTGAAGGTTTGTGATGTCAACTTGTCGCCGGAAGTGAGAAACTTTCCATTGATGTATGCAAGCCTCAAGGTACTGGAAGGGTGTTTCTAAGTCAACTTCCTAGATAATGTGCTGATGTTGACAAGAAGCGAGTCGTCACAAGAGGGCCTTGATGTATCCCCCATCAATGAAACGAAACAAGTGTAATGATTTTGAAGACAAAATATGATTGATGACACAATGTTCAGGAATGGCGGTCATGAAAATGAAGGTTTATGAGTATTGCAAAGGATGAAGTTTACTGAGTGACTTCTCTTGAACATGTCGGTGACACTGAATGAATTGGTAACATTGACCCAAAACCGAAGTGATGGATGGTGTGATGGACCATAGGTATGATAACCATCAAGTAGATAACCCAACCCAAATAGTCACAGAGATGAAGTGAAAGTGTCATGTTCAAGAGCGACTTGCTACCATAAAGTGATTTATCCCTTTTTCCATTTTCCCTACTCATTGCTGACCAATACCTCTTTATTTTTTAACTAGCTTGAGGAGGATAACATATTCTTGATGTATAATTCTAACCTTCATGCGAATCCATCGCTATGTGATGTTTAAACGAGTCTAGCGAAGGTGAAACTTGATCTTGTCATGATGGACAAGCTTGTCACTATTTGATGCTTTAACGAATTTAACGACAATGAGAACTCAGTCCTTTTCATATTTAGAGAGATTGAAAAGGGAAAAAAAGAAAACTCCACAAGTTCTTTTTCGTAAATTTGTCTCTCAAGTCCGAAAAAGTGTAAAATAATACAAGAGAGAACCTATTGACCATGTTCGATCAACGTATTCCTTTTTCGTAAGTAATCTATCTCGATTTGGAAAAGGGTTAAACTTATACAGAGTAGATGTTGTTTCCAATCCATTTACGAGCTAAAAAGGACAAGCGCTCGACAATATTTTCATATTTTGAGAGTCTGAAGATAGTTGAACGAGGACACTGGGGGGGTTCCTTTTTCAATGTTTAACAGAGCTCAAAAAAGAGATAAAAGTATGCTCTGTGGTCAAAAGTACATTTTACGATCATGCACATCAAATTCACTATGTCAGCTGTAAACCTGCTCAAAGAACCACCAAACGGATTAAACATACCTTTGTCCTTGGTAAAAATAGGTAAAAACTAAGTTTGTTCATTTAATGAACATGAAATAACCATAAAACAAGAATTTACCAAGTCATTTTACCATTTGACATTTACCATTCAGTTTTGTGCTCTGAACTAGTTTTTACCTCAAACTTCAATAGTAGATTGCGGGAGATTCTGTGGATCATTCTTCGTGCCGCCAGGACCAGGTAGGAGATCTACCTATTCTCTTTCATCTAAGGTCATTCTTTTTCAATTTTAGGAATTTTTTTTAGGGTTTTGGGGTACCTAGGGTAAATATATCATGCCCTAGGATCAACCCACCCTTATGCATCGAAAATTATGCCGCAGAGCAGTCAAACAGAAGGGAAACTACTCTGCATCGCACTGTCTAAAGATCAAGGG
Organism: Pinus taeda; assembly: GCA_000404065.3. Classification (NCBI taxonomy): domain Eukaryota; kingdom Viridiplantae; phylum Streptophyta; class Pinopsida; order Pinales; family Pinaceae; genus Pinus; species Pinus taeda. The sequence goes on from APFE030529380.1 coordinate 309,865, forward strand.
TGCATTGGGTGCAATCTAGAAATTTGATTCATCATTTCTACCCAAAATCTCTTCAGTTATTTGCATGAAATGGATCCTAACTAAGCAAATGGTGTGATTTCAGACTTTGATTAGATCAGAATGGTTATCACAAGGCATGAAAGAGAACATGAAGAATAGGATATGGTTGCCCTAAGTGATCCTAGTACTGTTGAGGCCCTCAGAGATTGTGGATTACTCAAAATATTTCAGGATATCTGGGATGAGGCAACAGTGAGAACTGTTGTAGTTCTTGGTTCATTCATGGGATCCAACGGAATAGGATTTTCACATAGGGGAAAAAGTGCTCCCTATATTGATTGATGATATTTACTTTCTCACAGGATTGTCGAGACGTGGTGCCCCCATTTCTCTTTCATGTTTTACTTGTTGGGGTGAATCAGCGAGGGACTACATTCGACAATTTTGCTAGCCAGGTACACAGCCTAGCAAAGATGGAAAAATAAACATCAGGGATGTTCATGATATGCCCTTGCAAACAATCCTCTTTACTATCACAAAGTTGGTGTGTAGCATGACACTTCATGTCGCAAATAGATCATACATGCAGTATGCGCTCGAGTGTCTCGAGCCAACTATGTTCAACTGGTGTGAGGCAGTATTCTCTTTGATGAAAGAGTAGCTGACTAAAGCAAAAAGCAGTAAGACAAAAAATTTCAGCTATGGATCGATCTTGATCGCTTTTTCTTTGGAGAGAATTCCATTGATGCAACCTTAGCATGTGACACTGAGTTTAGTTGGTCTTAGAGATCCACAAATGTAGAGATGGGTAGAGTTGATGGCTAGACATGCTGGTCAGTCATCAATCTCATTTTCTGCCGCATTCTTCAGTTGGCTCCTCGACAACATATTTTCATAGAGGAGCATCCATATGTAGGGATGGATTTCCGTAGAGATCCAAAATTGAGATTACCAGTGGGTGCGCAATGGGGTGCTATAGGTAAATTGTTTTGACCATGTATTTTTGATTTTTTGAGTTTTTACATGTTTTTGTGTTTTTTGATGTTTCCAAGACTAAACTAAAAATGTTCTCATGTATACAGATGTTGGCATTGTTCAACCAATGGGTCATCAACAGGAGGCGGGTGAACCAGCGGGGAGAAATTGCAGAAGAGCAGTTTTCCTGGATTTAGATCTGATCAAGACATTGGCAGAGTTTTAACATCATATAGAGGGGTTAACCCTCCGTATACTAGATGTTCGAATTGATGAGTTACCGACGAGACTACAACACCATACTATTGGTGTACCTAACCGTTGGATGAGGCTATTGCGCATGATAGCTTAGGAAGTGACCTGTTATCATGAGCATCATTAGATCTACTTAGGATGATTTGCTATATGAATTTTGAGGTTTTGAGGTAAGATGACCAACATGTCTTGCACACAATTTTTTGTAAAAACTTTTAACATCTATTTGTTTTACTTTCAGTGTTTTTGTGTGGTTATGTGTAATCCTATTCAACTGTTGATGTGAATTGAAATTTTACACTTTACATATTTCGTAAATGTTTGTTTATCACGTAATTCGCTAAAGAATCAGTCAATGTGTTAAAGTTTATGGAAATGTGTTGATATTGAATGTAATCAAAATGTCTTTCCAAGAGACTAACTCTAAGGAATATACGATGAATAGTTGGATTTCAGACAGTATAAATATTTGTAAGTTTTAGTACGATAGGTTGTGAGTTTATCCTAATGATTATTCGGCGAATTCCAAGTGAAATGGCATCAAAGAGGAGTTCGATCAATGTGCTATACTCATTGATATTGTTTGTAGAACAACCGATACAAATCCCTTGAAAACTCACTAACTCTTCACTTGGAGTGAATATGGCCCATGCTGTAGAGGATAGGTTTTGCATACTACGACTAGCACCATCGACATAACCAACAAATGGTTCCAAATATTCTGACATCTGCAACAAATGCAAAGCAGATTACTAACCACATAAAAACTCTAAAATTCACACTGTGACACACACACGCAATTAAAGCATATATACAATGTTTTTACTACGCACAATCAAGCATAGTAATGTTTAAGATATAGCCTATTTCGGGGCTGCAACAATGGAATTCCATCATAATCAACCAAATCGTAAGCGCTTTTTGCCAAAACATGCTTGACAATGTAGGGGCCCATCCATAGTGGTTCAAATTTCCCTGTTCCTAATTTATCGGCTTGCTGATCATAAAGAAAGACTAGGTCTCCTTCTGAGAATATGCGAGGCTTGACATTGCGGTCATATTGCGCCTTAATTCATTTCTTATGTGCTTCATTGGCCAATGCGGCTTCATGACATGTTTCATCTAGATGGATGAGTTCTAAGAAACGTGCTTCCTCATCAGAAGTGTCAGGTAACAAGTTAATTGCGAGTTTTAGTGATGAAATCTCACATTGTATTGGCAAGATTGCCTCAAGACCATACACCAATTGGAAAGGTGTGAATCCAGTTGCGTTTCTTATCGAGTTTTGGTAAGACCACAAAGCAGAGTACAGGATCAAATGCTAGTTTCGTTTGTGAACTCCTATCATTTGTTGAAGCATTCACTTAAGGACTTTTTTGATGGCTTCAACTTGTCCATTAGCCTATGGATAATAAGGAGTAGAACTATCATGTGAGATTCCTAACTTGGCAATTAATTCGGTCTTCATGTGATTGTGAAAATGTGAACCATGATTTGTAACTACAACTTGTGGTACACCAAACTGTGCAACCACATGGTTGAAGAAAAAAAGTGCAACTGTCTCACCACTATTGTTTAATGTAGGCATTGCCTCGACCCATTTCGTAAAATAGTCAATGACGATAATAATATACCCATGCTTCCCAGCCAAGTGAGGGTTACATGTCATGAAATCAATGCCCGATTTTGCAAATTATCCAACAGCGATGACAGGATGCAGTGGTGCAGGTGGTAATCGAGTTTTACAGTAAAAAATTTGGCATGCATGACAACTTCTGACAGTAGTAATGCAATCGTTAGATATGGTAGGCTAGAAGTAACTAGCACAAAGAATTTTCTTTGTGGTAGCATAACCAGATAACTATCCACCACAAGCACTAGAATGGCAATCATTTAGAACTTTCTCGACTTCCTCATGTGTGAGGCACCTACGAAAAATCATATTGATACCACGACAGTAAAGGGTGTCGCCAATGATCAGATAATCTTTGGCTCGATATCAAATACATCGTTGTTGCAAGTAAGAGGAACCAGACTGGAAAGTTTAGGTTTGGAGATAGATCAATATATCTCCATACCAAGGGTCAGATGACGAGATCAAAAATAGAGACTCATCTAGAATTGATGGTTCCGTTGTTGAGTCAATGGCAGTAGAGGGAAGGTTGCAAAGAAGCTTGACAAAAACTAGAGATTTCTTTGACTTGGATTTGATGAATTCCAAATCAAATTCCTGCAAAATGATGATCCATTTTGAATATTTGCCCCCTAGCAATTGACGTGACAAGATGTATGTCATAGGGTTGCAATAAGAAATGACAGTGGTTTTTCAGATCAGGTTATAATGGAAAAATATTTGTACAGCTTGAACGGAAGCTAAAGCTAGCTTCTCCACGAAAGAATACTTAACTTCCATATCATTGAGAGTACGACTCAAATAAGAGATCGGATGTTCAATCCGATCTTGTTCTTGGACTAAAAACCATAGCAATGGTTGTGTCTGCAGTGACGAGATACAGGAAATAGTCATTGTGATAATTAGGGGAATACATTAATGATGCTCGGATGAGGGTACCTTTGAGAGAATCAAAGGAAGCTTGCACAACCTCGTCCCAATGGAAGGGAATTCCATTTTTCAAAAGATGAGTAAATCCTTTAGCCATTTCGGCATAGTTGGGAATGAATCTCCTTAGAAAGTTAGCCTTCCCTTGGAATCTCTATAACTGAAGTAATTTGGAAGGTGGAGGCAGTTCGAGAATTGCCTTAACCTTCAAGGGGTCAAGTCAAATTCCTTCTTTGGACACAACGAAACCAACCAAACTACCAGAACCAACACAAAACACACATTTATGTGGATTGAGTCGAATTTTGTAGTGTTGGCACTGTAAAAAGATGGCTCTCAAATGTTGCGGGTGATCAGCCTGTTTCCATGAATGAGCAGGTAAGTCATCTAGATAGGGTTGAACGATGTGTTTGATGTCATGGAAGGCATAATTAATTTCCCTATGAAAAGTTACCCCAATGCTCTTCAAACCAAAAAGGGAGTTTCCTATATGCGGATGTGCCCCAAGGACAAATAAAGGTAGTTTTAGATTGGTCTTTTGGGTGGATATTGATCTGATTATAGCCAGAAAAGCCATCCATAAATGGAAATAATTCACATCTGGCACATTCATCAATTATCTCGTCGATAAAGGGAGTGAGATGGTTGTCTTTTGGACAAGCATGATTAACATCCCTATAATCAACACACACTTGTATTGTTCCTTGTTTCTTCATGAGATGAACAATATTGGAAACCCAATCGGTAAGAGGAACGGGGTATATGAAACCAGCATGCAAAAAATTTTCAACTTCTGCTTTCATGGCAACAACCTTCTTCGGATGAATAGGACGAAGGCACTGCTGTAGTGGCTTGACATCAAGATACATTTTAATCTCATGTTAAACTATACTAGAATCAATACATGGCATTTCCTCATATGAGCAAGCAAATATATCGTGGAATTCACAAAAAAGAGCATGGTAAGTTTCAAGTTCCGATGGAGAACAAGATTTGCCAACATGGATGTATTCTACAATTCCAGGTTTGGTCAAAATATCGATAGAAATGGTTTCTTCGATATTTGATAAGTTTCGTTCGGAATCGACTGTGTCTATAAATACAAAATTTGAAAGGAAATCAATGATTGAAGGGCGATTTTGTTCATTTGGAATATCTTCTATGTGATACGGAATATGGGATCGATGATGATAATCTGCCCATGGTTCTTCTTCTGTCATCATTGATTGGATGATTCCTTCATCAGTAGAAAATGTACATGAAAAAGGATCAGAGGAAGTACCATATTCTAATGAATGATCAACCCATACAATTGGTGATGATGGATTTGGATTTGTTGCGCAAGACAAAAAGATTGATTGCTATGTGAGCTCAATTGGGCTTAGCGGCATGGTTTCATTATGCATATCAACTTTGGAATTATTGGAAATCTTCCATGAGTCAGATGAAGTGGAAGATATCATGTTACAGGTCTCAACTTTTGCAACTTCCACCATTTGTGATGGTGACGGTAGTGAAAAGGTGACCATTAGGGAAGAATCTTTGAAGAGACCTACTCCAATGTTCTAAAGGGATAGCAGAGGTCCGTGAACTAACAAAATGCTTCCAGTTGCTTATGAACTAGAGGCGAAGAATGCGAGTTGATCAATTACTGTGATTCCACCTTTATGAGGGAAACCGATCATATGAAAGTATGTTGAAACCACATCAACCATAGTGTAAACCCACGGTCTTCCTAGTAAAATATTATAGTCAAGGGGTCTGTCAACGACCTCAACTTCAACAGTTACAGTTTTGCCCCTAGTTCTATCTACAAGTTACTTAAAATTCCACAAGGTGTATAAGTGCGATCATCAAAAGCTTTTAATGTTGTAGGTGATCGTGAAAAAGGCGGTGAGCCAAGTGTTTTCCAACAATTCATTGTAATGATACAAGTAGATGCACCTTCGTCAACAATGGTTCGGTGAATGAGGTGATTCAAAGCATTTACTTGGATCAAGAATGCTAACTGTGTTGGTAATTGTGGCGTATAACCGCATGGTTAAAAACTACGAGATTGGAATCCGTTGGATCAATTCCACCAATTGTTGACAATAAAGCAAGTTTTTGGGAGGGACAATTTTTAAGCACCTCAAGCATCGACATAGCAAAAGGTGATTGAGCCAAATATTCTACTATGTTATAATTTGGCACTGCTCAAGCTCGAGGGTTGAATGTAGATTTATGAACAACTCCCTTAGGTGGTTTTATTGTTAACTCTGGTGCAATGGGTGGTGGAATGGAGTTAGACGAAGTCAAAGTTGAAGTATTGGGTTGATCTATAGTCTGGTTATTTGACGAAGACAATGGATTACCGTAATATTTATTTCGTGTAGTCACCAAAACATCAGTCTTAGGCTTAGTGGCAGATAACATAGGCACTTGTGAAGTGGAAGCATCATCTGTAGCAACCAAAGGAGTCTCTGGGTTTGGAAAAGGGTCCGTCAACACAACGGATGTACTAGAAGTCTTAAGAAGTTCTGAGACTTCAGAGCGGTGAGGATAGTCTCGCGTAAAGTGCTCCTCATTACAAATTAAACATGGGTAACGAGGTTTCCCAGTTGAAGAAGAGGAATCAGATGATTTCTCTTGAGGGGGAGAATTTTGTTTCTTTTTGGTTTTCCCCTTTTTCTTGCTTCCGGGTTGCTTTCCATTTTTAACTTTGTCAGATGACATGACATTTATTTCGGAAGCAAGTGTATTATCAGGTGTATTAGAGGTTTGATTTGAAATAGAAAGTGTTTGACTAGATGGTCTACTTGCTGTTTGAGTGCTTGAAGAACCTATCACAATGTCACCTGCATGAGAGTCCTTACTAGATGGAGGTGGTGCAACAATAAAAGTTGGTCTGGGTGAATTTGGAATCTTATCATAGAGTGTGCCAGATTGGGTGTAAATCAATTCTAAGTATTGGGCATGAGCAATTACTTGCTCTTCAGTACCAACTCCTCCTTTAGCCACATCCTAGGTGATAGATGGCAACAAGGATTTAATAAACCACTTGGCTAAAAGCTCATCAGGAACAAAAGTTTTGACCATTCAATGACAACAATGCCACTCATGAATACGATTAGAAATGTGAGTAGCAGTTGTCTGTTTAAAGTTGGTCAACAGTTCTGTTCCAGTTTCCTATCTGATGGGTAACTAGAAATGGGTTAAAAATGTAGTGGCTAAGGCTGTGAAGTTGTCAAATGAAGCTTGTGGCAATTCAATATACCACTTTGCAGCCGGACCAGTGAGCGTTCGTTCAAAAAGACGTACTTACTGAATCATCATTTAGGGAGTTGGATGAACACCATTTATGAAAAGTCATGACATGATTGGACAGATCTTCTCCAGGGTTTCCATTGAATGTAGGAATATCAGAAGGCAATTTGTGTGGAATCACTGGTCACCAAGCTGAATAGAAAATGGGATCATTGGTAAGCCGATTTAAATCCAGTAATTCAAGTGTTGCGACAAAAGGAAACTGTTGGTTTAGGTTGGGTTGAGCGTAACTAAGGTAAGATGGAATTGCCTGGGCAATAGGCCTTTGCATACCACCATAAGAAATCTGTTGTTGGTAACCTTGATAGGGGTAGGTTTATTGAGCATATCCAGTATAAGGTTGTTGTTGGGAACCATGATAAATTTTTTGTCTACCAAAACCAACATAGGCTTGTTGACTAGAACCTAGGTAGGTTTGTTGTTGGCCAAACCCAGCATAGGCTTGTTGAACAAGTCCATGATAAGTTTGGTACTGTTGGAATTGTTGTTGTTGGTATTGTGGCTGCCACGGTTGTTGATATAATGGTTTTTTCCCGCCAGTATAAGTTTGAGCAGGTTTTGGATAAATTGGACGAGTATAAGTCCGAGTCATCCCAGTTAATGGTAAATTGGCCTAAGGTTGTTGGATTTCATACACAAATGGTTGTTATAAAATGCCCTGAGAACACTGAGTCTATAGACCTGAAAATTGAGGGTAAGAGGTTGAAGGATCAGCGTGTAAAGGTTGAGATACGATCAACTGAGCTTGCGACTGTGGTGAATTTGGAACGACAAGCGTAGTAGGTATGGATGAAATAGGTTGTTTTGGTTGTGATGAATACACAAGCCTTGGTTGAAGAGACATTGTAGGATGCCATTGACAAACAATCATTCTAGAATAAGTTGGACTTAAAGATGACGATATACTGCGATATAGTGCCCCTCCAAAGTATGGAGAATAAGAAAATTGGGCATATTGTTCTCCATATGGAGGTAATCCATTGTTAAGTGGATACATTGGATGGTAACCAGATGGACCAACTTGACATTGACTTGATGGATCAAACTATTCAGTATCCGTAAGTGAAGAACCAGGTAAAATTCCTGTGGATGACATGGGTGAAGACCATGGACTAGAAGAAACACCGGAGTGAGTTTCAGATAATTATTAGTAACCCAGTGGGACAGATGGACCACCATACAGATGTGACTCAAGTGTTGTGGTAAACATCAAAGAAGTAGCAACAATAGATGTTGTCGCAACTGTAATAGATGATACAGTCTGGGATGTTGTTTCATCCATAGTCAAATGACCTAATAAATGTCCTAATGAATCTATGGGAGTTTGAAAGTAAACAGGATCAAGAGGAGCAGTATAAGTTAACTGAGGAAAAGAAGGATAAAGATAAATCCCTGGTCCAAAACGAGTTGGAGTTCAAGGTGAATTTTCTTCTTCAAATTCCTCTTCAATAGCAATCAAACCGAGTGGAAGGATTTCACGTCAAGTCCGTAATAAATTTCTGGTGTTTGACTCTACAGTAAAGGAGAAGTATCAACAGTTACAGATGTCTGAGGATAAATCGGTCGATCATCTTCCAGTATGGGAACAACTTTTGGTTGTTCAACTTTGGGATCCAAGTTTTTTGGTAAAAGAACAATGAGTTCAGGATGAATTTCTTGAACAACTTTTCATTGAGGATCAACTTCTTGTTGGAAAACTTCAGTTACTGTTTCACTAAGTTCACTTTCAGTGTCCTCAGGTAATTGTAAAGGTTCCACTTCAGTAGCAGATAAACCAGTAATAGTAGGAGTAACTGGAATCACAGTATAGGTGACTCTGGTAAATCATATGAAGAACTAGAAGTTTGTGATGTACTGCACTCAGTTAAACGAGACCACCTTCGCCGACTAGGTGTAGCTTTAGGCGGCAAAGGTGGTTTACTCACTATCCTACGTGAATGATGGGTTAAAGGTTGATTTTCTTCCACGATTGCTAATTGATTTAATTATAAAAATAAATGAAAGAAGAGAGGGTAATCTAGGCAAAAGAATTACCAAGTAACTGTGAACTGCAATATACCTCCTCGGAGGAGCCAAGGAATTAACATACATGCAGGTAATCTCCCCAAATGTTGTTTTTGGTGTATCACAGTATACAAGGTGGCCGACTCGGTTACCTATGAATGGATAGCAACCTAATGTAGTCCTCCCAAATATACCCAAAATTATGTGGAGGCCCAATCCGTGTTAGCGCTGTCTAATGCGAGACCACAAAGTGAGAGCATTCCCTTATACTTTTCATACTATAACACAGCCTGATATACCCAAAAGTATGTGGATGAGCTATGATATACTTACATACGTGGAATGAGGTATCATACTCGGAATGTATTGCAGACCATTAGTGACAGCTTCTATGTTTAACGATGTCAGAACACGTCTCTAGCCTAGAACTCTAAATGTTATGCGTTAAGTTACAATGCTCCATAAGGTTAATTGAGATAAATTTTAGTTGATCTTGTTTAAAAGTTTGCCTTTCAGTTCACCGCGTGATGTTTCTGAAACTCCTAGAATGCAACTAACATGGGAAACATTCTTTTCATTTGATTTAAACAATGAAAACTGTAACTAAAAGGGATAGAGCAATCAAAATCTCTAAACAAAGAGCATAGAGCACATCTAATGCAACTTTCCGTATACCATTCCTACAAGCACACACAAACTTCTAAATGCGTTATGCATGTTTTTCTTTTCATTCCTTTAATGTTTAGATGAACATAAAGAAACTAAATTCACAAACGATCAATCAATGCTTTTCACAAGAAACAAAGACTTTACGACAATTTCTTTTTCAAAGAAATGAAGACTTTACAGAAATTCTTTTTTAGAAAAGTAAAGACTCATCAATGTAAGCTAACTTTGGGATTGATTCGTCAATGATAAATAAAACATAAAGAAACATTGAACAAACAAAGCCAAAGTGGGCATGGAAAAGAAATGTTAATTTGGACTTCAGGGACAAAGGAACATTGACCATTCAACAAACAATATGTGAAACAATTTGGAAAAAATCAAGCAAAAAGATGGGTTTTGGGCTTGATAGGGACTAGCGCAGCCCTGAGTGGGAGACAGTGCATTGCAGAGCACTGTCTCTAGGCTAAGGCTTCTCTGCAGCACACTGTGTCAAGAACAACAGTGCATTGATGCCAGGAAGCACTATCAGCACACAAATAAGCACACATTTTTACCAAACAAGCTTCAAAATGACTGAATATAGGTAAATGAACTCAAGAAAAGTCTAATGATGCTGCTAAGACAAGGGATAACTACCTGGAACGATGGTTGTTCCCCAGTATGGTCGCTAATTTGTTATACGTAATTTATACGTACGGATAAGTATATCTTCCCTAAGTGGGTAGTTACACTTAGAAAAACTGAAGTAAAGGTGTTTAACCTTTTCCTATAATAAACAAATAAGATAAAATAACATACTTGTGATCCTTTGCTTCCTTTGATCTCCTTTGAGTTGCTCCCGTTGCTCCTGCTCAAACTGAATTCGCTCAATTGATACCTACCAACATAAACAAAAGACGACAACAATCAAAGCATATGATCAATTTATTGTAAACAAATGGAATCAACAACATTTTAATATACATTCATCATAGATATAGACAAAAGTATTGGAAAAGGAACAAACAACTTTGTTGATTGATAGAAGGATAAGTTACACCCAATGTGTTTCGATCTCGTGTCACTCATCCAACTTAGTCCAAGCCCTAATCACACCAATAGCAACATCAATCCAACAGTGTAACATTAATTTGACAATGATTTCAAGTCTCTAAACCAACAATATTTCTCTATAATATCCAAGCCCTTTGGCTCTATGATGGGAGGCCAATTTATAGATGAATGCAAGTGGTTTTGTCATTAATATGGCATTGAATGGTTTTCCATAATTAGATGATTAGTTTCCATGTTCAAAGGGATGAGAGGATAGAGGATTAGATGATCCAAGGCTATCCTAAGTCGGGCTTATCTTGATAGGATAGGAGCTGGGTTCCTTCTAGAAGGCTCTAGAAAGGAGGAATATACTCAGGATCCAATGAAAATTTCGAGGATTCTCGCCCAACGCAGGATTGAGTGGGCTTAGGTGCTCTATAATGCAGCCTTGAATGGGGCTACCTGCTCTGTAGAGCACTTACCCCTGACTAGGGGTGCGCTGGTGACCCAAGGAAGCATTTCAACAGGGTTTGAAGTTAGGAAACTCTCAGGGATGAAAGCACTGAATGAGGTGGCATGTCTAGGGCATGTAGCAACTAAATTAGAGTTTGATAGACCTTGTTTACACTCATTTGATCATCGGGAGTGATGTGCCCAAATAGACCTGTAACACCAGGTTGGGGGGGGGCATCATGCCCCCAAGCATGAGATACTTCTCCCAGGCATATGATTATGGGGGGAAATAATTGAGTATGCAAAGGTGGGAGTGGTGCCCCTAGATGTATGTGAATGAAACAGGCTATGGACATGCCAGATATATTTAGAATGATGGATTCCAAACACTTGTATGGATGTGAATAATATGTTTATGCATGTTATTGTGGTGTTGCCACCATTTCTTGCTTATTGGTTGTCTTCTTATGGGATGACTAGATAAATGCAGTGGGAGAAAGGAAATGATGAATTTTTTTATCTCATGTCGTACTACATATATGAATCAAATGGAATGAATTTATGGGTTTGCATACATGGTGTCACCATACCAAATATTAACTTTGGATGTAATGAACAAATTCTCACTTAGACGACATTGGGGTTGGACATTAATAATGTCAATGGGATTGGGTTGTTGACATAACATGCAAGGATGATTAAGTGGATCATTCCCAAAGTGATCTAGAGTGATATAAGACTCTATAAGTTCTTCTAAATGAGGAAGAGTAGTGGCACTAGAGTCGCCACTACCAGATGTAATAGAAGGGTGGGGAGAATCGCTTCTCCTAGAATCTCAAAATTGGATGCCCCCTTAGCTAAACATTCTGCAACAATGTAATGTCCACAAGGTTGATGTGGTTTGAATTCATGGGTTTAAAGTAAGGGTTTCTTGAACTGATCATCATCATGGGAGACATATTTCACATATGCATCATCTAGAAGAGGAGACAAATGACTAGTGGTTGTAAAATCCATTGATGTTGAGACCGAAATGTCTTCAAAAGATGGCTATGAAGAAACACACTCAAAATCTTTGATGGAGTTTGAAGAAGTTAACCCCATGGATGATGAAAGGTAGAGGATTGGTATGAATTTATCCATCATTTCAACATCAGGAGGGGGAATCACAATAATGGGTTGAGAATCCTCCTGTCTTAGCGAAGAATTGGTACTAGGACTTGCAGGTAGAGGAGAAGGAGAGTCACTATGAGCAGAATCTAGTTCATGAAGAGTATGGAGCATATAATGAAAATATTCGAGACAAAGACAATGATGAGAATACTCACCATACATATTGCACAAAGCACAAGGGTGGTTTATGTGTCATGATTTATTCTTCTTAACAGACTCGGGTAAGGTGACTTGCACCTTAGGAATATTAGGATCGGGTTGAATACTGGACTCTAAGACCATGCTCTTATCATGGGGAAGGTTAGGACAACTTTTGGTGGCATTCCCATCAAAATCACACAAAGTGCATGGAGGAGTAGGCTTTAGTGCTTTAGGAATAGTGGATGTCACTTTGATTTCCTTGTCCTTGCCCCCCTTTTTCTAGGCTTTACCCCCTCACCAGATGCTTTCACAACAAGAGTCACTTCGTGCTGAGGTTTTTGTGGAACTAAAGCAAATGTGGGGGTAGTAGCAACTGGTTGTACTAGATTCAAAGCTATGTAGGGCTTTAGCTGGTCAGGAGGAGTGTTTGAAGGAGGATTGATGTACCAAACTGAGATCCCCAAAGTCATGTTAGGAAGACTCAACATAGCCAGTACAGAAGTAGAAAATATTCCTGGTGGTGGGAATAAGAAATTTATTTGACCAAAGGGATAATGTCCATGAGGAGCTCCTCCTAAGGGAGGATGGCATGGATGAAAACCACTGCAAGGAAAATGGCCTGAAGTAATTGTTACAGAAGGACTAGTTGAGTCTTGAGCAGTGGATTGTTGGGAAGCTAACTGTTGAGAAGATGTACTGGATTGCTTGTTGGCATCTCGTGATGCTTGAAGTATGAAAACACTTGAAGAGCTAGGCTCAGTGGTAACAAGCGATGGGCCAAAATAAGCCCCAAGGGTCATGGAATATTGATAGACTCTAGGGAAAATATCGGTGAAAGTAGAGGTGGTCTTGTTGCCAACCGTTGATGAAATTATCGTTTGAGGATAAGTATGGGATTGAGGGTTGTAATAAGTCAGTTAATCGATGACGATGATCTTTTTGTTATGGGGAAAGCACATCTTATGGAAAATACAAGATGAAACAACTGACATTGCATATATGAAGCTACGACCAAGCAAGAGGTTATAATTGAGAGGCGCGTCGATGACTTCGATATCAATCACAATTTTCTTGCCAGTGATGGAAATGGGGAAATTCCGATATAAATTGAGAGACTACGAGGGGTGACCATCCTATGCATGAAGAGTGATGGTTGATGGTTGTAGGTTAGGGGAACCAAGTTGTTTTCAGACACTAGCAATCATCACACAAGTGGAGGTTCCTTCATCGACTATACACCATTAAATAATAAATATTTTATAAATTCTGGTATCTATAAAACACAGAGGAGGGAAGGGGGAGATGATCTATTTATCAATGTCAAAGATGATCATATGCACATTAGAAGGATCCAAAAATCTAAGAGAAAATAGTAGATGTTTTTGTTGGGATGGGCACGTATGGAGGACTTCTACCATTGACATGATGACATGAAACTGTTCCAAGTCATCTACTATATTATAATTGTGGGAATCTCTAGAACTAACATCATTTCGAATAATGGTCCCTTAGGGATATTAGGGTGAAACTCCACCTTAGGCTAAGGGATATGTAAGGTACCATTTGGTGATAAAAGGGGCTCAGTGGAACTTTTAGGTTGATAATCAGTCGTTGACTTGTCAGGAGGATTGTCATATTGAAGTGACAGAGTTTGGAAGTTGATATCTTCAGTATTCATCATAAGAATATGATAATTTCCATTCCCATGTTGCAAAGGTGGAGGATTATAGCCATCTTGGGTGGCTACATATCCTTGGTGAGGAAATGGGTTGGTAAGCATTGCTGGCTAGGTGGAAGGAGGAGGGGTTTGAGCATTGGGTTGCTTCCCTCTAGAGGCAACTTCTTAAGCTTCCCATCCCTAGTGCATTTGTGGTAGAAGGGGACATTCATGAGCGTAATGGCCATAAGTCTCGCAACAACCACAAGGTTTATTGGTTCTAAGAGACTTGTTCTACTTGTGTTGTCCACCTTGTTGTTGGGTTGCAGGATTGGATTGATCAACCTTATTGGAATTAGGTGGTCTACCTTAGTTGCCTTGATTATCTTGAGATGATGGATTCTGGTTACCCTTCCCCTTTTCCTTCTCTTGGGGTTGGGGAAATGAAAACACTCTGCTAAGCATATACTTAACTTGGTGGAGGTAGTTGTTGTTTCAAAAGAGATGGTTAAGGCATGGAAAGTTGAGGTGCTTGTGTCGTTAGGGATGGAGCACTAGGTGGTGCATATGGATAATAAGGGTTCATGGTAACATTTTAGTGACCAGGTTGAGCAATAGCTAGCCTTGGCATTAGATGATGCGAATGGGAAAATATGTATGATGTACTTGTACCTTGGTAAGATTTGACACGTGAAGTATCAGGAGGAGGATAAGTGTAAGTGGAACTAGTCCCCCATGGGGTTGACCATGAATCATAGGAGGTTGAGAATATGGAAATGAATGAGGGTAAGAAAGAGATCGAATGATACCATTGGTGGCATGAGATGCCCTTGGTGCAGAAGCAACACCAGGCCTAAGTAGATAAGGAAGGACAATATAAAAATAACTTGATTAGGCATAAATTTGATCATATTTCAGAGCTATATGAAGAGCTTCTTCCTCGATTTGAGGAAAGTGTGAGGCAACATATTTAACTATGAGGGCTAGGAGGGTTCTCAAAAACCAATCCATGTAGACACAATCCTCAAATTGAGGAGCTTTACAAAGGCTCATCCTTCTATGCCATTCTTGTACATGGTCAGAAAGGCGAGTGCCAGAAGTTTGATGAAAGGAAGTCAATAGTTTGGTACCAGTGTCATATCAAAGTAGCAATTAAAAGTATGAAAGGAAGGCATTGGGGAGAGTCACAAAGGTGGAATGAGAGGCATGTGGTTGGTCAACATACCACTTGGCAGCAACTCTAATTAGAGTGTGTTGGAAGAGACAAAGACGATTGAAGTCCTTGATGATGGAGTTGGAAGAGAAACACATATGGAAATGAAAAACATGATTGGTAGGGTCTTCTCTAGGATTCCCTTCAAATTTGTGGATGTCTGAGGCAATTTTGGTTGGCATGGGGGGCCAATTTTGGTCATGGAGAAGGGGATCACTGATCTAGGTGGCTCTAAGATCAAAGGTGGCTTTGGAAAATCTCAAAAATAAAAGTCCTTGGATTGAAATGAAACTAGGGTCATATATAATATCTCATTGCAAGCTTTCCAATGGCAAAAACGACACCTCAATCCGAGTTCGTATGCAAAAGTTATGGCTAGTCAACGTTTTGGTGAAACTAGGAAAAAGTCAATGTCAAAGTCAACATTTTTCCATGTGGAAGGCCATACAAATGACACATGGAATCAAATTCAGTAGGTCTAGTGAGACCCACAAAGATTATGTGGTAGCCCAGTCAGCAAACCAGGTGGACCCGCAAGTAGGTGACATGGCAGCACCACAAGTCGACACATAATAAGTAAGTGGTAGACAATGTGGACCAATGAGAGCCTACCACATGGCCCAATCACATGGTGCCACCTGGCACCTCAAGTTAGGCCCAAGTGACCTTGGCATGGTGCAACCTCCATTTTTGTCTTATTCTCATGTAATTGGGATTCGTTACAATATGGACATACGATTTCCATATATTATATGTTTTGAACACTATATTAAAACCAAAATTGTTCTTTAAAATTATATTAAAGAAAAATTAGTAGTCCATGTGTTTTGAATCCAAAACCTCCCCAACAACAAGTAACTTAATATGACTATGCCAACCATTTTACCAACCACATACTTTGTCTTATTCACCCTCACACTTTGTTATAAAATGCAATTCAAATGGTTCAAAGGGGACCATGGAGAATACATGAGAGATGAGGGCACAGGCATGCCAATGAAGACATGAATCTTAAGAAGATTATAGGAATATTGTTAGATCATATGTTAGAGAATATTTCAAAGAGTTTTCTCTATGAGGAATATTTAAGATTCCTTGGGCTCAGAATTTTGAAGGTGTCAGAAATATGTCGAGTTTATACTCATTTTTCTCAGTTTTTAGTAAGGAACGTGATGGTGAGATCCGTTTCTTCATTTGAGCAACCGAATTTAAGTCAGCCTATAAAAGAGAATATTTGAGGAATCTTTGAGATTCCCAGGGAGCCCAAATTTGACTGAGTTAGAAAGGGGTCAAGTTTACAGTCAGATTTCATGACTTTTTGCCAAAAATTCAACCGTGTAGTCTATTTCTTCATCAAAGGTGTGCATTTTTAGGCCATCCCTAGAAGTGGAGGTATAAGGTGCACTGATGCCATGTCTTCTTTTGGTTTTTTCTCAGATTATTATTTATTGTTGAGATCCTTGTTTTCCACTTTGTTGGAGCATCGTTGTATGCCACTTCATGTGAGAGTTTGATATTTTGTGATGTTGAAGGAGAGATTTTATGAGTGAGAGTTATTATAATAGAACATCTAGTCGAGAGACATGCCACTCTAGTTAAGGGAGTTATTCCTTGTATTGACAAAGAATACATCATGTACTCATCATCCTATTTCATCATTTAATGAAGCGACCTCCCCACTATTGACACCGGGCCCGAAGACGTAACCTACACTAGGTGAACTCCGTTATCAAGTTGTGCGTGTTTTTTTGTTTTATGGTTGTATTTATGTTTCCTCTTCTTTAAAGTATGCACATGTGGTTTTTCATACTCTTTCACTTGCAATTCTGCTAACATCACATAACTAAAAGAGCTTGGTTAATTCCAGTAACTGAGAGAATCCAGATCGAGTTTGGTATCAGAGCGGTCTTCTTGCTGATGCGAATTATGAGCGTGAATGATAACTAGAGATTGAATGTGCAAGAAGAAATGAAATGGAGGATCACAAAGATATCAATGAGGCCTTCTATAGGATGGCAAGCATGGTAGATATAATGTATGAAAATTACAATGAGAAAATGGCAAAAGAGGAATAGGAGAAAAAGAGAGCAGAGAGTGATGCTTCATCTCCATCTTCGAGTGAATATTAATTCTTCTTCATCTTCTTCTCATCATTCAAATGAAGAAATCAACCAAATCCTTTAAGCAGAGAATGTTGAATTGAAGAGACTTCTATAAGAAGTAGAAGAGGAGAAGCAAAGATTGTAGCTTCAATTACAAGCCATGGAAGAGGCCTTGGAAAAGTTGAAGTGTGACGAAGGCTTGACGAAGCCATCATCACCTCCTTTAGAATCAACAACTAAGGTAAATAGTGTTTGGTAGTTGTTCAGTTTCATTTTTCATGTGATGTTATTTATGTTGGAAGCCTTGAGGTACCCATTTCAGGAACCGACATGAGACTCTTTACCAAGATGAGATATAAAGGAGGAGGACTTGGTGTTAATGGCCAAGGAATAACTCAGCTATTAGAGGTTGTACAATGACCTTGATTTGCAGGATTGGGATACGTCTAAGGAGAGTGTTAAAAGGTAGTAGAAGCATCCAGGCCATGACTGAAACCATCGAGGAAAGAGGATGTTGTAAGTATATTACAATATTCCTGTGACTATGAGCATTCCATAGGAAGAGCTAAAGAAAGATTTCATCACTAGGATTGCACCAGAGACAACCAAGAGAGGTATAAAAAGTCCCAGCATACTAATTTTTTTTTTTTTTTTGCAAACACGTTTTTAATGATGAACAAAATTCGTGGAATAGAAAACCATGTAGTTTTTGTGGCTTGTATAACCATGTCGTTGCCAAGTTTTGGAAAAGACCGACAACAAGAAAGAGGACCAGACATGAAATTCCTTCTCTACATCAGGGAAGGAAGAAGGTTAAGCAGGTCTATAGGAAGAATAATTTTTGCAGTCATTGCAACAAAGGTGGACATCAAGGAGCCACATGTCAGGAGCTCCATCCGAAGCAATGTATCAAGAAGGACAAAGTTCTTGTCTAGGAACCAACTGGTAAAGTTTTTCAACAAGCAAATCAGCTACAGGGAGATGATCCATTCACTTTGTTAAGTGAGATGGTTTTATTAGAGATAGTAGCTTGTCGTGGACACATTTTGTAAATCACATGTTTTGAAATGATTGTAAAAGTGATGAAGTGTTTTCCTTCAATTATGAAACCAACATGATGATATTTTGGCCTTTTTGTCGATAGTTGGGGTATTGGTTTCTATTATGAGTTTGAGGTAAACTTGACCAAAGAGTGTGTTATAAACTCTTGGTAAGTATGGGGTTTTGCTTGGGTCATGATAGGTCATGTAATTGAACATGTATTTTGAAAATATGTACTACAAGTTTGTAGAGGACACAAGTGTTGGTTCATCACTTATGGCTCCGAAGAACAAAGGTGAAGGAGAAGGAAGTGTGGAATATTAGGGCACTTGTTGTACAAACAAGGGAGTAGCAAATTACAGATGATATTTATGATGTTGGAGGACAAAAATCTCCTTAGTGGGGAGGAATGATCCAGGTGGATCCAAGATCAAAGGTGGCTTGGAAAAAACTTAAAAATCAAAGTCCTTGTATTGCAATGACACTAGGTCCATATCAAAGAGCTCATCATAAGATTTCCAATGACGCAAATGGAACCTCAATCCGAGTTTGTATGCAAAATTTATGGCTAGTCAAAATTTTGATCAAACTAGGAAAAAGTCAAAGTCAACATTTTGCCACATGGCAGATCATACATATGACACGTGGCATCAAATTCTGCAAGCCTAGTGAGACCCACAAAGCTTATTTGGCAGCCCATTCAACGAACTAGGTGGATCCACAAGCAGGTGACATGGCAACACCACAAGTCGACACATGGCAAGTAGGTGGAAAATAATGTGGACCAATGAGAGCCTGCAACATGGCCCAATCACATGGTTCCACATGGCACCTCAAATTAGGCCCAAGTGGCCTTGACGTGGTGCAACCTCCATTTTTGTTTTATTCTCATGGTTTTGGGAGTTGTTACAATATGGACATACGATTTCCATATATTACATGGTTTGAAAACTATATTAAAACCAAAATTAAGCTTTAAAACCATATTAAAGAAAAATTTAGAGTCCATGGGTTTTCAACCCAAAACCTCCCCAACAATAAGTAACTTAATATGACTATGTCAGCCATTGTATCAACCGCACACTTTGTCTTATTTACCCTCACACTTTGTTATAAAATTTTATTCAAATGGTTCAAAGGGGACCATGGAGAATACATGAGAGATGAGGACACAAACAGGCCAATGAAGACATGAATCTCAAGAAGATTTTAGGAATATTGTTAGAGCATATGTTAGGGAATATTTCAAGTAATATTCTCTATGAGGAATCTTTAAGATTCCCCAGGGGCAAAATTTTGAAGGTGTTAGAAATATGACGAGTTTATACTCATTTTCCTTAGTTTTTTGCAAGGAATCTGATGTTGAGATCGATTTCTTCATATAAGCATCTGAATTTTAGTCATCCCACAGAATAAAATCTTTAAAATTCCTAGGGATCCCAAATTTCACCGAGTCAGAAAGGGGTCAAGTTTGTAGTCATATTTCATTATTTTTCATCAGGAATTCAACTGTGCAGTCAATTTCTTCATCAAAGGTGTGTAGTTTTAGGCCATCCTCGGAAGTGGAGGTAGAAGATGCACTGATGCCATGTATTTTTATTTTTTATTTTTGTTGAGATGATGATTTTTTGTGGAGATCCTTGTTTTCCACTTTGTTGGAGGATCCTCGTATGCCACTTCATGTGAGAGTTTGATATTTTTTCATGCTGAAGGAGAGATTTTCTGAGTGAGAGTTATTATAGGAGAACGTCAAGTGGAGAGACACATCACTCTAGTTAAGGGAGTTCTTCCTTATATCGACAAAGAATACATCATGTACTCGTCATCATCTTGCAACATTTAATGAAGCGGCCTCCCCAATATTGGCACCGGGCCCAGAGACATAACCCACATTGGGTGAACTCCGTTATCAAGTTGTGTGTGTTCTTTGATTTGACGGTTGTACTTATGTTTCCTCTTCTTTAAATTAGGCACATGTGGTTTTTCATACTCTTTCACATGTAATTCTACTAACACCACAAAAGTAAAATACCTGGGTAAATTGTGGTAGCCGAGAGAATCTAGATCTATCATTGATGAGCTGGCTTAAATTAGGGAGTCTCAAACCAGACACGTAGGGAAGTAAAGGTTGATTAGCAGCCATACCTAAAGAGGTTTTGATATTACCTCCTTGAGGGTTACCCTAGGTAGGACCAGTGTTACCACCTAGGTTTCCACCACCCCCAATAGTGTCTAACATGGTAGCGGTGTGGGTTGCAAGGATGTGGAATTTGAGGAGGAGCTAGAAGAATCATAAGAACTAGAGTCTTATGTGGACTAGATGGTAGACTGGGTGTATGGACGTCAAATCATTGAGCAAGGGTGAGAGGATGTCCTAAAGGAAATTGGGGGTGAAGGCCATGAAATCTCTGCCACAAACACCTCATAGGCACAATGGTGTTGGGACAAAATTTAACTCAAAAGGCTAAAGGATGAGGATAAATAAAGGGAGTAACAAACAACAAGCAAACACCTAGTGTGGTGGTGCAAGGAACAAATAAACTATAATGATATGGTACTCTAATTTAGGTAAACACGTCCTATCAAAGAAAAATGACCTCTAGCCTAAAGGTTTTCTAATCCTCAAAAAAGACCTAGTTATATTGTTTTAGATGGCCTTTGTAACAACCCTAGGTTTATTTTCCATGTAAATGGAAGGACATTATAGAGGCAAAGTTAAGACCAAGGTCATGGGACACGTATTCCAAGATGGATGGAGGGAAAAACTATAAAGTGGGCATTATTTATGGTTAATTTATGCGTATGGAAATTGAAATTGGCATTAGAAAAAGGAAAAGGGAAATAAATGGCAATTAATTCAAGAAATAAAAGAAAATAGTAGAAAAGGAAGATGAAGAAACAAGAACATGCATGCAAGGGAAATTAAAGAGAAATTAAAGGAAAATCAAAGAAAAGAGGAAAGGGAAAGGAAGAGACACCAGACGTCAATGATAAAAAGGCATTTTAGAAATAGTTGACAACTTTTGATCAGTTTCAACTTTTGAAAACTTTAGTTTTGCTAAGGAAGAAATTGAACTCCAAGAAGGAAGAGCATAAGAAAGCAAGGCACAAGCTAGGAATAAGTAGAAAGGAGGAACTACAGTTGTAGCTAAGAGAAGAGGTTTTCAGTCAAGGAAAAGCTGAGGATTTAAAGCTAACATTTTGCATGTGTGATTTCCTTGTTGGTATTTGAATGCATAGTGCATACATTTTGTTTACATGATTATTTTGTTGTCATTGGCATGGGATTTCCTGGTTTGACAATGTGTTCAAATTTGGCTTTCCATTTTCTAGATAGCCATGGTGTGATGGGATTCATTCTTGGTTGAGATTTAGATTGTTGGAAGATTTTGGATCCTTGTGAGGTGGTCTTAGGAGAATCCCAAGGATTCTGGGTGGAGATGGTTTTCTCCAAGAAGCCCTCGACAGGTGGGTGGAGACAGGAAAATTCCTCTAGGTATGGTGAAGAAATTTTGAGGCATCCAAGATTTTGATGGTTTGGTGATCTCTCTACCAGTTTAGGTGAGATCATTGTGGCTTGAGGGTGGAGGTGTTCTAAACTATGAATTCCATGTCTGGCTATATTTGGCTTATCCCATGAGATCCCATATTCATGCTTGTAATATGACACGGGGATGATTGACTGAAAGAGAGATTTGGTTCAACCCAATTTATGGTTGGGTGGTATGTGGAGGTCCTTGAGTTGGTTGCATTTATGTATATGATATTATGTGTTATTTATTTTTTTGATCAATGAGCACATGTATTAGTTATTACAGTGGTTTTATGACTGGTTTGTAATGGTTTCATTCTAGTTAAATGATGGTTATATGCATGGTTAAATTATGTGCTCTTGTTATGGATCTTATTCGTGATTTTATAAGTTACTTAACGATGATATAAATGTATGAGCTAGCAAGTGTTTGATGCAGATACCTTGAGAGGACAATTATCATTTTTTATTATTCTCTAGTTAAACTAATGAGGCAATGACCATATATGCATTCATGACCTATAGTTACTATGTTTACCATATGTTTGTCGAAATGTTTATCCTATGTTTGGCATGTTTGGGTAAGACCTGAGCGCTAATACAAATTATGTAGATTTGTGATTATCTTAGGCTTGAAACTGGAAATTTCTTGGCAATTCTGGGGAGTGGCCTATAGGCTAGCCTTGAAATTCAGGCATTGAATCCATGGCCCCAGGCACAAAACTAGGGAATTTCGGTTGTAGCCACATGGAAGGCACCTTGTGCATGAGACTAGAGCCTTTTGGCTACATGCACAACTTGGAATGTTTGAGGTTGGTCTTTAAAGTCAGGTAAAAAGAAAGTTCTAACTCAGGTAAGGATCACTAGTGGGTGTTGTCTAACTTCTGGGTGATCAGGTGTCCCTGGGAGGTTGCAACAAAGTTTCAGTACATCAGGCCCCACTTCCATAACCAGAACTTGGTTGTTGAGTCATGCGTAATAACTCTCAACTCACATTTTCCCTGGAGAGCTTGTAAAAGTAGGTAAATGTGGGGTGGGGTGTTACAAGGTGGTACCAGAGTAGTTCCAGTCCTTATAAACCTTTCTCTGGTATTGGTATTATAGAGTGGTATCAAAGTGAGGTTTACAGTATTAGACCTCGAGATAAATGTAAATGGTTATGGTTATCATGCATGCAATTATTGTTTCAGTTTTGTATTATCAACGTGATTCATGCATGATGTTGATATGTTGTTATTATATATTGTTCTAATATGGAATGACTTGTGTAGATGTAATGGCCCCCCCCAAGCTATATTGACTTATGATTTTGATTATTTCTTCTATTTGGTTGATCTGATATGGTATGTTTTCAAGAAATAGAAGGCCAAAATATGAAGATTAGAATGCTGAATTACAGTTCACATGACTCCATGTACAAGCCCAAAGTGAAATTAGTGGAATGTGAGAAGTCATTTAAGCAGTAAGGAGAGGAATATTCTCCTGATCTAGAAAATACATCGACGAGTCTAAGGGAAGAGATTAGAATTTGTAAAGCGGATAATAATTGGTTGATTAAGGCACAGGAAAGACTTGTAAAGGCTCAAGTAAAGCAAGCAAAATTCAATGTAATGATTCTTCAAATCCTTTTAGACTTACAAAGGCAGGGGAAACTGGGGATTAGTCATGGAGATAGGCAGGAGGAAAGGACTAATAGGGTAGATGGAAGCAGGTCTTAGAAAAGGTACATGATGGATAGTTATGATTCAAAGAAGAGTGGCAGACTCGTGGATATATCTGAGAAGAGGACTGGTACACATGGGTTTTATTCTATCTCTTCTTCTAGGAGATATTATCACCATCACCTCCAACATCATAAGAAGAGTGAGTATTTTCAAGAGGAATTCGAGAAAGGCAAGCCTCCTACTTTTGATGGGGAAATGAATAAATCAGAAGATGCAGAAGCATGGTTGCTTGGGATGAGGAAAATTTTCAAAATGCAATATTACTTATACAACATGAAAGCTAAGATAGCCACCTTCAGTCTTAAGGGAAAAGCAAATATCTGGTGGGATGATATTAAGAATGTCAGAGGCATCAGAGAAGAGAAGTTGACTTCGGATTATTTTGAAAGGCTCTTCAGGAAGAAGTAGCTATCTGAGAGGTATTATGATGGAAAGACCAAGGAGTTTTATGAGCTCAAGATGGGTTCCATGACAGATGAAGATTATTCAACCGGATTTCTAGAGTTTTTTAGGTATGTGCTCTATCTCAAGGATGAGAAAGCAAAGATCCAAAGGTTCATTAGTGGATTACAATTTTCATTCAAAGATTAGATTGAGTTTGATGAGCCTTAGTCATTGAAGGAAGCCATCAGGAAGTTAAAGAATTATTATGAATAGTCAAAGCGTAAGCGAGATTTCAAGTGTGACTATAAAGGTAATGGGAATAATAAAGGAAAATGACCCAAGAAGCAAGGAAGATCTTATGATATAGGTGAGAAGGAAAATATGGCCCCTCATAAGAAGTTTAATGTAGCTAAGAACGGATATGGGTCTCAACTTGTGGAGTAGAACAATAAAGGAAATGGCAGGGAACAGTTGAAGTTTTGAATTTGTGGTAAAGACCATCAGAAGAAGGATTGTCCATTTTACCATGGTGACAAAACATAGATATACAGTGCTCAAGAGGTGCAAACAATTGGGAATGTTGGTCAAAGCATTCCCTGAATCTGTGCAACACTTGATAACATGAAGGAAGACCATTAAACACTTATTATTGAGATGGAAGAAAGCTTCATGATCAAATTGTTTCAATTTTGATTGGTCTTGGATCTAATTATAGATATGTTAGTCCTAACTTGGTGGATTAGTGTCGTTTGAATAAATAAGTGCATGCAAAATCTTGGTTGGTGCAGTTGGCTACATGGACCAAGAGAATAGTTTATCATTGGGTGAAGTCTTGTGCATATGAGCTTAATGGCATGCTTACAACAACACATCTAAATGTTCTTTCTTTGGGTGCATATAACATGCTTTTGGGCATGCATTGGTTGTTTACTCATAGGACTAAGGTAGATTGTTACGACAAGGCCATTGAGTGTCTGGATGATGATGGAGAAAAGAGAATCTTGCAGGGGAGGAAGAAACCTACATTAGTGAGTATGCAAGAAAAGCACAGACATAGGAAATGGTGTTTATTATTTGTAGTTCATGTTTCTAGTGACAAAGGGAAGGATGTTGAGAATGATGAAGTCACGAGGAAGTATCATGTTTTGTAGCAGTTTCACGATGTGTTTCCTACAAAGATTCCAGAGTTGCCTCCTCATAGAGAGGTGGATTTATCTATTGAGTTGGTACCAAGAGTAGCACCAACATCTAAGGCACTATACAAGATGAGCACTCTGGAGTTGGTGGAATTGAAATTTTAGCTTAAATATATGCTTGATAATGGATACATAAGGCCAAGTGTGTCTCCTTAGGGTGCACCAATGTTGTTTGTAAAGAAGAAGGATGGTACTCTCAGATTGTGCATTGATTATAGGAAGTTGAACAAGGTGACAATCAAGAACATGTACTCATTGATTGATGATTTATTTGATCAATTGAAGGGTGTAGCAATATTTTCGAATATTGATCTTAGATCAGGATACCATCAGGTGCACATCAAAGAAGAATACATCCAAAAGACTACATTTCGTATAAGGTATGGGAACTATGAGTTTGTGGTGGTTCCTTTTGGTCTTACCAATGCTCCAACCACCTTCATGTATTTGATGAACAATGTGTTTCTCCCTTATCTAGTTAATTTTGTGATAGTCTTTGTCGATGATATGTTAGTCTATTCAAAGAATGAGGAAGAGCATGTAGAACACCTAGAAACATTATTGAGATTGTTGAGAGATCATAAGTTGCATGCAAAGCTTAACAAGTGAAGTTTACTTTAATTTGTTGTAGTTGTGACAAGAAATCTACAAAAAAATTCTTACACTTGAATTTTGGAGCCTAATGAGGATCTTACGATCTGACGTTCCATGGTCACTTCGTCGTCTATTAATATTTTGCAAAGCACTCAAGTGTCAAAGTGTCAAAGTCACTTTCTCACACATACTTGGTCCTTAATAAATGCATGAGTGCACCTTTATTATGCAATCCTAGACAAATGACAGTGAGTGTGCACTCTTTATTGACAATTTCTCTCACTTTGGTTGCAATTGTACTTCTATTTTAGTGAGTCTTCCCAATTGTCATATTTTGCACACCTTTGCATTCACAAGTGTCACTTTTACATTCACGGCTGCCATTTTTGCTTGCATTCACCTTAATAAGTGTCATTTTCATGTTATCTTTGTTCTGGCATGTGTTTCTCTCAAGTTATTTAGATTTTTTAAGTGTCTTTTCCACATTTAATTTCTATTGCAAGTATCGCTTCTAGTTATTTTCACTCATATATGTTGTGCACCTTTCCACATTACTAGAGGTACCTCTGGAACATTTTTCTACATTAGATGGTCCTACATATCATAAGAATGTGCGCTAGACACATACCTACAAATTAGCACACTTTCTAGTAACAATTGATACTTGTGTTCTAAGTGTCACAATGTGTTGTCTCAACTATCACACTTAGAAATAAGTGTCACTTTTTTGTCATTTCAAGGTGTGATTGATGTTCATGAGTCCTGTGAATCCCTTTGGCTTCTATATATGGAATTCATGTGTGTGATCCATGTTTTAGTCTTGTTTGGATGATTTTCCCTCTCTTACTACTGGTCCCACACTTAGCCATCTTGGAGCTCTTCTTGGTCTTACTACCTGATATAAGTTATGAAAGCTTCAACCCTTCCCCGGGTAATGAGCATTGACTATTCATGAACCTTATTGATGAGATCCCTTCCTCCTAGACTTGTGCACTAAGTATTACTTAAGGTCATCTCCTATGGATGCCCATTCACCACCTTTAAGACCAAGTGACTGTTGTTTTTTCCACGACCTTAGGAGTAGGATAGAGTCTTAAAATCTTTGACGCTACCAAACCAAGAATCACAATGACACTACTTTGCACAACGAAATATAAATAGTATTAAATCTACTAGTGCACAAAATATGGAATTTCTTTTTACAATTTTCAACCTAACTGTGTTATATTAATTAACATATAATACAATAGTCTAGGTCCCCCGTACCAGAGATAATGGCCCTCACACATCCACTAGTACAAGATACAAAACTAGGGCTTGGTGTTAGTCCATTTACAACCAATATTCCCTCAACAAGATACTCTGATGATCTAGCTGATGTAGTAAACTCTCTCATCTCTTCTTCGTCGTACCTTGTACCAGACAGGTCCTTCAGCTCCCGATCTGAAATTCCTACCACTATCAATGCTCTAAGTCCATCTAGCCATTGAACCTCGGCTATCCAATATTCTCAGTAGTTGATCGTTAGTCCATCAATGCATCAACACATCGAGACTCCTATCAAGTTGCTCACAACTTTGTTTGTGAACAACTCTCAATCTTCCCACTACTACTCGTCAGTTACTCAAGGACTTAAACCCACTATGGTCTTCCTGTGCTACTCCAATGAAGACCAACACAGGGCATGAAGGGCTTCCAGCTATCACTGCAAGATGCCCATCTCCCATAATTAACATGGGTGAGGAGGATTACCCATCATATGTTGTAGAAGTAATTCTCCACACACAAGTCTAGGACTCCACAAATTGCTCTTGGTTGATCAGACCCTTGATCTCAACAAATTCCCCTCTAGCAACCACTTTTGTCCATCAAAGTGTTGCACACTAGGCTTTAACTTGGGAAATATCATGTTGTCCTCCAGCAGACCATAAATCCCCAATCATGTCCACACTTGTTCCACTCTCATGCTTCCTTCCAACAGTCCATGAGTGACCAATGTGACCAACACTTCCTTCAGATTTTCTCAAACACTACCCAATCTGGAGCTCTGGAGATCTGCCCTGTGCTCTACAATATAGGAGCTATTGTGCAAATCTAGGCTCCAATAAACTGATGTACCATTTGCCCACTAATTAGGGCATATGATAGTCCATGTCAGCCCTATCTCATGGATTCTACAGTCATCCAACCAACCATGCAATCTGATCCAATATTGGATCCAACACCCAACAACAAAATCAACTATAAAACATCAAGATATACCTTCATTTATCACTAATTTGGGGTTGCTTTCTTATGTTGTTGGTCTAGGGCTAATTACAGTCACCTTCAACCCTACCTTTTCTTACCCATACACCCTCTAAAAAATGCAAATTCTCTCCTTTGGTTAGCTACTCCTAGACGCTGGTTATAGGGACACTTGCAAGCCCAAAAAAAAGCCATACAACTACCCTCAAACAAGAGTACATGACTGTGGCTTCCCTTCTGCAACACTTGTACAATTTAGCCTCCAAATAGAGAGAAGATAATCTATAAATTACATCCAAAACAATCCACAAACATTTCTCTCCTACTTCGCCCTGATGCTAGATCAATTTAGCTCCCAAGTAGTCATGGAGATGCTTCATCTAGGCCTCTTCTCCTTCACTAGAATCCGCCTCTTAGATTTGTGGCCAAAACAGAGATACAAGAAATTGAGTTTCCCTTGTGTTGCTTCTTTTGGACGTGTTAAAATGATCCTCACTCACCTCATATTTATACACAAACATGAGGGCTACATGTGGTGTTAACAAGTCTAATTTGGACACAAGCCGACCTACTCTTTTCTCCCAAATTAATCCACAACCACATATATTAACTTCAAAAATTCATAACTCCATTTCTACAACTCGTAATCATATTATCTTCATTGCATCTGATTTTCCTCGATGAGAGCTATCATCCTCATCCATCACATGTCAAAATATTGTCACAGTTTTCACTCAAATATCGATGGGTGGCCTTGTGGAGCTCCTTCCTCCAAACCCTTGATCCACGAGACTTGTAGTACCTCCCAAGCTATAAAAAATCAACACTCCCTCTTAGTGAGGGAGGTAATTCCAAGACTAGGAAGTAACCATCATCATCCTTGGCGACACTAGCCCATCTGGCATCCATCACTGTAGCATACCCTATAGAATGAACCTGACAATCTTTGTAGTGCCTCTGCCTCATCACATCTGAACCTGAAGATCCCAAACCTCCATAGGGATGCTCCCTCTGTGGATAGACTCCCTCTAAGCCTACACAATTTCTACTGGCTCAATCTTGCAAGCACTCATCCTCTTGGATCAAATACTACTTGTGAAAATGCCTCCAATCTGAGATTTCCAATATCATGATCTGATGAAGACTCTAGCCTACCAATTTGTAGTCCATCACATGCAGCCATCTCGATCAACCTGATCTTGTCTGAGCCAAAGAAACCCTCGAGCTATCCCAACCATCCATGAAAAATCAAGGGAAGTCCATGATCAACATTCTACCCTACAATAACCTGTTGTTCACCAGGCTCACCACCAATCCACCAGAACTCCCAGCCAATCCAGTTAATACCATATCTCCATGTCTTCGGCTAAACCCTCATCTCCATGATTTAGACACTTACAAGTTCCTTTGAGTTGCTGCACTATGCACACGCTGATTCATTGTCCTTTAAAGTAGCTCAGATACCCTCTGATACCATGTTGTTTTGCCACGACCTTGGGTCTAGGATAGAGCCTTAAAATCTATGACACTACCAAATGAGGAATCACAATGATACTACTTTGAACAATAGGATATAAATAATAGTAAATCTACTAGTGCACAAAATATGGAAATTTTTTAACAATTTTAAACCCAACTTCATTATAGTAATCAACATATAATACAACAGTCTAGGGCTCCTGTACTAGGGATAATGACCCTCATACATCCATTAGTACAAGATACAAAATTGGGGCTTGGTGTCAGTCCATTGACAACCAATCTTCCCTCAACAAGATACTCTAACCATATGGCTGATGTAGTTGACTCTCTTTACTCCTCTCGGTCGTACCTTGTACTTGCCCATTTCCCAATATGCAACTCATGCCTCTATCAATGCTCCAATTCCATCTGGCCATTGAACCTTTACTATCTAATATGATCACTAGTTGATTGTTCATCCATCAACGCATCAACACATCGAGACTCCTGTCGATTTGTTCACAACTCCATTTGTGAATAACTATTAATCTTCCCATTGCATATCCTTAGCTACTTAGGGAATTTAACCCATTATGGTCTTCCTGCATTGCTCCAATGAAGACCAACATAGGGCACGAAGGGATGCCACCTATCACTGCAAGATGTCCATCTTCCACAATGAACATGGGCTAGGAATACTGCCCATCATCTGCTGTATAAGTCCTTCTCCAAACTCAAGTCTAGGGATCTACAAACTACTCCTGGTTGATCAGACCCTTGAGATCAACAACTGCGACTCTAACAACCACCTTTTTCCATCAAAGTGTTGCATACCGAGCTCCAACATGGGAACTATCACATTGTCCTCCAGTAGACCATAAATTCTCAATCACGTCCACACTTGGTCCACTCTCATGGTGCCCTCCAATAATCCATGAGTGACTAATACAACCAACACATTCTTCAGATTTACTCAAACACCACCCAATATAGAGCTCTAATGATCTGCCCTTTTCTTTGCAATAAAGGAGGTATTACGCAAATCTAGGCTCTAATATACTATTGTACCATCTGCCCACTTGTTGGCTTGATGGGGCTTGGACCCAGGTTCGGAGTTAGCAGCGCTACCCAACAAAAACCTACTCTACCAATCGTTTCAACAACAACCCGCATAGCGCAAGCTACAGTCTCACCTGAGGCAGTATTGGGGGATGCTAGAACCAGGTTTCTACATCCATAGGGCTATGTGATGTGTTTTCTGTGGATCTAGGGATTTATCTTGACTTTCAAGAACCCTAACCCTTGAAATCGAGAACTTACAGTAAATAACAGTTAACATATTTTTATCCTTCGTCGATTGCATTAAACATGTATAACATCATACAAATAAGTAGATCTATGTTTTCATGAATCTATTAAGTACTTTTCCCGATTGGATGCATTCAATAGTTTATAAATACAACATCTTTAGAAATAAACAGTAATACACAGATACACAAATATCACTTCAAAATATGTCTTTATTATGCTTCATATTTTCATATACAAACTCTTTCCAACCCTACGCACATAGCTACAGGGGCCCGTGCACTCAACTGCGGACTTACCAAGGTCTCCGCGCACACAGTTGTAGGAGCCTTCCCCTTCACCTAAGTACATAATAGACAAATTTAGATTCAACTCATGTACTTCCTTAGCTTACCTATGACTCTTTCTTTTATACTCTTCCTTCATTACAATACCATGGTCCATGAACCATGGGTGGGTCTCAAAACAACTTGAATCTAACAAACTAAGCGGCTTTGACCTTCCTAAAGATCCTTTGACTCCTATTGACCTATGCTGCTTGTGCTCCGCTCCTCAAAATGTAGAGACTTTACAATATCTTTATAGAATTAACAAAACTTTAACAAAATATGACCTAGGGGACCCCGTCCCAACAGACCCCCAACACAAAGTCATGACTCGTCCCGAGTCACTCTGCTGGTGCTCCCTCAACCTTGGCTTGTAGGCCGTTGAATTCGACCTTCAATTCTTGAAGATTTGTTGTTCCCTGCACGGCAGGCCTTATGAAGTTCTTCGACCAACTTCTCCATCGTGGGACCTTCGAGTATAAGGCCCATGGTCCTCTGTGTCTACTGAAGGGCCTTTAGCTTGCCCTCGATGGTCTGAGACAACTAGATTGCCTCATCAACCCACGATTGCATTCACACCACAATTATGGACACTTTTCTACATAGGTCATCGATCTAGGCCTATAGAGTCTTTCCTTCCTGAAGTATGGTGGACCTTTGAACATGTGCAAGGGTCCATGCTGTCGCTCAGATCTCATTGAACTGCAATTGTCTATCATGGATGTCCGCTTCGATCCTCTGCAAGTGTGGGTCCTCCTATAGCGAGGCCCACATTTCCATTATCTGCTCAAATAATTGGTTGCAGTCCTTAACTATAGCAACCAAAGTTATCATATTTGCTTTAATAGCAACTTTATGTTTCTCTCTGAGCTCGAGAGGTGTGGTTGGCCACAACTTCATTTGAAGCTCTGAAATCTGCATTTGCAGCTTAAACTACACCTTGCCGATTTCCTCCATGGATTCCTTTAATGCAATAACTAACTTGTGAATTTTCTCTGTAGAGGCTGCCTCGGCTGGAATTTGGAGCTTAGGGAGCTCACTGCACACTTGTGTAAGGGTTGTCTCTAGCTGTTGATTGTGCTACATACCTTGTCGCGAGACTACAAAGCCTGCACTTTCTCTGCAAAAATTTGTTGATTGTTAGTCTTTACTCCTTCGATAATCAAAAAATCTCTTTTCTCCCAGATGTAGAGCACATCTGAAATTATTTGGTGTAGCTCGTGCAAGGTTTGGATAGGCAGTGCAGCAATGTTGATACTCATGTTGGTCATATGCAACAACCGGGCGTGATCCTTAGTTATTTGGACATGTAGGGAACCCTATAGCAGCATTAATGCGTGGCGGTATGTAGTTAGTTCTACCTTTGATGTCATGCTTGCCTTACTCATGCTCACTTGACCCCTACTTGCTTGTCGCACACTTGCTTGGATCACTCTTTTTGGGACCTACAATTCCTTCAGGCTTTGTTGCACTTTTTCTAGTACCTCCTAGTACTGGTCCTCGATGTGCCCCTAAATGTTTTCAGTTGTGGAGTGGACAACATTGCCTATCTCATCAAGGTCTCCCTCCGTGAGGACCAAAGATGTAACACTCAAAAACTTATCAAACTTCTGCTTCTTGCGTGGTCCCATCGAACTACGCTTCTATCTCTTCTTAAGCCTCAAGGGGGACTCTAATTCCTCCGATCCGACATAGGGGTCTGCGTCCCCTTCCTCTTCATCTGCAATTTTTACTTCAAAATATGTATGATCTCTATCAGGCTCTTCGAGGTTAATGGTGACCCACGTTGTCTTTACCTGCACATATTTTTTCTTCTGCACTCCCTTCTCTTTCCTATAAGCCTTCTGTGTGTCTTTCTTTTTGTCTCTTTGGGCCCCTGGTGCAGCTTCTGTTTTCCCTGTTTCTACTTTGAGGCTTTACTTGTTCCTGTGACTTTGCCAAATGGGGTGAGCTAATTTCTTGACCATTAGCTGATGACCCCCATAATATCATCCTCTATGACTAAATAAGGCAACTTGTGCCATGTTCCTATGGTATCCTTCTTCAAGTGCTTGAACAGATTGTGAAAATCTACTTTGAAGTTTGCTACATATCTATACTGAGCATATAGAATGGGTGACAACTGTGGCCATTAGTTGATCACCATGCACATGTCCATCTCGACCAGGACCCAAATTTTTTAATTCTCCATCAACCTTGTGGGCTCCTTGGAGGCCCACAGTGAAGCGTACCACACAACTTCACAAACATCATGATATATTGTGGGGAACTGCGAGTCATTTGGTGTGAAACACACAACCAGTGTAATCAACAATAATAACTATGCATAGTGGAATTCCTTGCCCTCCTCTTGGGCTTCATAAGAATCCACCAAGAATTATTTACACAAATAGCCCGCCCAGTTGTGTTGGACGCCCTTGCTACATTGCGTAGCCAAGGAAACAACCGGGGCCAACACTTCGTTAGTGTCGGTCTTAAGCCCTCCATCGGTGATCAAACAGCTCTTTGCATATGCATATGTAGGTGTCTCATCAGCATCAGTTTTGCATCCCGTTAGGCATGCCATAACACTGATGGAGGAGCTGGTCTTGTCCCCTTCTTGGCTTTGCTGGAATCAGGTCATACCATTTGAAAAAACTTGTGTCACACTTGTTTCATTTTTTGTCTTGAAATTCCAAGTCTAGGTCTAGGGTTTCGGTCAAAATCATTGCCAGGTCATGAGTCAAAAGTCTGATGGTCTTTAGCAAGCCAGAAGGAGGTTTGTAATTATGTTTTATTGATAGTTTTCATCTGCTACAGCTTATTTTTACCTTGGTTTTAAAAACTCTGTTTTTAAACCCAAGGTCATGTGAAAATGGCAACAATAAAGAAAATTTCCAAAAATCTTTAGAATGCCGGCAACAACCTTGGTTTCTTCCTCAGAATCCATCAGAGAATCAACCTACAAAAAGAACCAAGTGAAAACACTCAAAAAATCAATTTCAGGCAAAGTGAAACTTAAAAAACAGTGTTAAATTAATTGCCAAACCATGCAACATTTGAAAGTGGGTTTGATGTTTTATTTTTTTTTCAATGTGGACCTATAAAAACTAAAAAGCCCTCTTCATGGCCTCATTATGCATTTGCAAACTTGCAAGACACAAGACAGAAGCAAAGAAAGACGATTTTGCAGCGATTTTGGTCATTTCTGGAAGTGCGACTAGTCGAGTTGGAGGTGCGACTAGTTGGGCAGGTGCGACTAGTCAGAGCTGCTCCCACAGTGTAATTTTTGAACTGGAGCGACGAGTCAGAGGGGTGCGACTAGTTGAGTGGGAGGTGCGACTAGTCGAGCTGGGTTTGCCAGAAACTTGCCAAATCACTCTAAATCGCCCTCCCAAACTAATAAATCGACCAGGTAAGCTCCAAATTTATCCATGATGGCAAGTGATGATTGCATGATGATGTGTCTAATGGTTTTCTTCTTCAAAAATTAGCAAGAGAAATGGTGAAATGTAGTTGTTGTTAATGTAGCCAAATGTGCTAGGGTTGGTGTGTTTTCAAGGTTTAAATCCCTCTTTTCCCATCCTTGTTTCCTTTTCAAATTAAATTCACAAATGTTGCTACGTGTTTATCTTATTATTTCATTTATTTCATTTACAAGAAATACAAAGTTCCCATCCCATATTCCTACAAAATCTATCCCTTCCCAAATTTCTTCACTAAACCCTAATACCCTTCATATTCCAAACAAACCCTAAAATGCCCTTCTCCTTCCCACAACAAGCAAATTAAATGGACCTACAGCAAGGAAATAAAACAAAAGAATAAAAAATATATATATAAAAAATTGATGTGAAAAGAAAAATAAAAATAAATTGCCAAAATGACCCAAATATAAAAAAAAGAGATATGGTTGGGTATAAAAAAAGGCAGGCTGCTGTTATGAGATTTATAAAAAGAAACATTAAAGAATGCAGCTATGTATATATTCAGAATGGACATATTGCTGTGGTTATGATATGCAAAAATAATGTTGTTGTGTGTGCTTCCCAAAAACAAACCCTGTTTTCCCTTTTTATCATTCCCTTTTGAAGTTGTCAATCTCCTTTTGACAAAAATGCAAATGAAGCCCTCTTTCCCTTACAACCAAATGTACATGAATCCCTTTCAAATAACAGTTTGCTTCATGATGTACAGTAAAGGACACATTGAAGGACAAAAACTCAAATGAATAATGTGGTCTCATACCCCCCCTGTTGAAATATATGTTCTTTCCCTCGGTCACCTATCATACATGTTTTCCCTTATGATAAAATCCTAATAAGGTATTTCGTTGCAAATGATTTCCTGAAAGATGAGATAATATGTTAACATTTTGTGAAATATCCCTAAAAATTCCTGTTTTTATTTCCCATTCCTTATTAAAATCCCTCCCCTAACATTTCCCTTATGATTTTTTCCCCTTGAAAACAACATACTTCTCAGCATTTTGCAGGCAGAGGCAGCAGTTCTATTTATCTTTCAGCTTGCTCATCTTGTTCCAAAACCATGTCAGACACCGAGAGTTATGATCCAAGTGATGACCATTCATCATATACAGAGGTGGAGGTACAGCAGAGGCTTCCTACGAAAGGTGGTCACAATAGGAGACATGAACCTACTTCTTTGGCATCATTGCAGGCTTGTCCTTTGGCAATGAATGGTTTTCGGTACATGTCATGTTTTCAGTTCTGTGAGAGGCTTGCTCAGATTCAGCATCATAGCGAGTTGGCACGTTTATTTGTTTTGTACCTTCATGATGGGCAGGTCACCCTTGCAGGGGTGAATTTTGTACTATCTCCAGAGATGATTTCAGAGGCTACCGAGATACCGAATGTAGGAGAAGTGTGGCCCAAGCGCAAATTGCTGGATTTTGTTTATTTTGAGCCATATGTCAGGCCAACATTTGTGAGTCACTTGTCAGGGGTCTTTCCTTTCAGATTCCTCTGGACAGAGTATGCATCGATCATGCGGCTCATCATGCAGTACTTTACATGTGAGGGAAGATTCTCACAGGTCTTCTCTTTTCACATTCGCATGTTGATGCATTTTACCAGAGTGAGGATGATGAACATCCCGGTTTACTTCTTCCAGGACATTCAGAGGATGTCATCCGTGTTTCAAAGGCAGTCCCCAGCGCAGCAGCATAGGAGTTTGTGCCATCATGGTCTCATTCAGCTTGTGGTTTCTTATCAGTTGAGGCAGCAGGGCATTTCATGGGCAGACTTCATTTCTCATGAGGTCTTTACAGCGCCATCACGGTCACAGCCAGAGCCAGAGACCATTCATGAGGAGGGAGGTCAGCTAGAGCCAGAGGCCATTCATGAGGAGGGAGGTCCATCACACCAGGCAGAGATTATTGTGCCGACACGTGTTGTTTCCCCACTACAGTGTACATATCAGAGAGGTCATAGGACCTTGTTTGCAGCGGCTCGACGAGTATTTTCTCCACAGCAGGTGGAAGGGGTCTCATCATCATCATCAGATCAGCGAGTGTTATCTCCACACCAGGTGGAAGGGGCCTCGTTGCCGACAGCAGCACAGGTAGCAGAGAGGGGCAAGCAGCCCATGGTTCTGGAGAGTGTCTGGTGCTCCGGTTATTGATCTTGATACCGATTCTCCTAGCTCAGAGCTCAAGGATATCATCCAAGAGCAAAACACCAAGATTCAGTCACTGCAAACAAAATTGTTGATGGCCAGATGGGTAATCACATATTTAGAGCAGCAAAACAAACAGCTTGAGGACGAGAAAGAGTTGGATGAACTATGGAGGATTCGAAGTGATCGAGTCATCAACCGTAGGAGGCCCGGTGACTTGCTGCCCAAGGAGAGGGAATCCATGCTTATCTGGGTAAACACACACTTAGAGAGGTTGTTGGCTAAGGCCAATCGAGACAACAAATTGTTAAGGAACATGAAAAACCATTATTGGGCAAGAATGCATGTTTGCAAGGCGAAGATGAAGGTGTTCCAAAGAAGGTTGACCGAGGTCTGCAAGAGGAAGAAGAAGACCAACCCGCTCAGTATCTTGGCCGAGGCTTCTCTCACTCACCATGATACTCATTATCTTCCTCCTAGCAGCAAACCCAAGAAATTTTGAGAATTTTGAGGCATTTTTGACATTTTTGGGAATTTTACAGGTTTTGGCCATTCGAGTGGTCTCACCCCCTACGAGACCAGTCGTGGGGACAGCGCGAAACGGGGAAAACTCTACATGGTTGGATTTGTGATGCAAAGATACACTTGCCTATGGAAGGGTTTCAAATTTTGTGAAGATTTGGGCTCCCAAAAGCTCAAAATATAGGAAAATTTTGACTTTCTGCCCCTTTTTTGAGTTGCAGAAAGCAGTGTTGGGAGATTTGATTTTTGAGGGGTCAAATCTACTCCAAATTCAGAAATTCCAGTTGGGTTGGAAAGTAGACTTCCAGACCTTTCCAACGAGCTATCCTGCACCTGATTTGGACTCCGAGAAGGCCCTCAAACAGAGCTGCCAAAAGGTGCGACCACTCGAGCCAGAGGTGCGACCACTCAGGGAAATTTGCTAGTTTTTGACCAAGTTCGGCCAGCTAAGCACTGTTTTCACTTTGGTTGACTATTTGGGCATGTATTTGATGGATTCTTGTGTAAATTTCATGGCATTAGATACTCTTACTCTTCTTTACCACTTCTAGAAGCTTCTTTGATGTAAATAGTGAATATTTAATGCATAGATAGGCTTCCTAAGTTTTAGAGGCAAGTTGTTGAGCTGGCCTATTATCTAGTGACTGATTTAGAATTAGTTGCAACAGCTCCTAGGAAGCTGAGCTCGACCCCTAGAGGTGGGGAAAGGAGTTGGATCTCCTATATTATGCCTTCTCTTACTCATTTTCATGGTTGGACTCTAGAGGGAGAAGCTCTATTGTATATTCTACTTGTATCCTTGCAACTTAAGGAAAAGGAAGGCCAGGGTTTTGCAGACTTCATTGTGGATTCTTGTGGATTATTGTACTGATGGTGTGTTTCCTACTGTCATTGTAAGTGTGTTTATGTGTTACATCTCTTATTCTCTTGCTGCTAATTAAACAAAAGAAGTGATAAAGTTTGAATTCATGCATGCCATGTTCAGCTTACAATTTTGTTTAATATCTATGTTTTCCACTGTCTAGAAAGGATTCAAATTCATTGTTTGCCCTCTCTAGCTTCTCTTCTTTCCTCCTTGATCACCCATTTAAGCTAAAGGCATCAGTACAAGTTCCTACCTTGCCCCAAAGACCCACCTGCAAAAACTGAGCTCAATCCTCGCACCCTGAAATGCACTCCCTCCAATTTGCCACCAAAAACCCCAAAAAACTTTAAATCAACCCTCCTTATCATTTTACTAGCCTAAAATCCTTGTTTCTAATTGGTCAACACATCCTATTGAAAAATTCACCGAGTTTGACCCGAGAGAGCCTTTTCATACCTCGTAGGGCTAGCTACGAGGTGAAATGGTTTGATGTAGCTTTGAGGTTTGTCTATCTCAGCCTAGGTGAAATCTCAAACGCTAACAGCTTCGACCCTATTTTATCCAAGGCACCAACCTTGAGTTAGGAGCACCCACTCCAAGGACACCAATATTATAGCTTTGCTTTGTCAAGATATGTTTGGTTGTACTTCACGGCTCCCAAGGTCTTTTTCACCAAGCCCTGCCAATTTTCAACTTCCCTTCGCTTAATCGTCACGTCACATCATCAATGACAACCTTGTTCCATAGAAGGTGTCCCCACTACCCTTCATGGTACCCAAACAAGTTCTTCAAGTCACCTCATGATGTCTCGTGCATCATGGTCTTCAATGATCCCCACAAATCTTCAATATATTGCTTCACAAAGTTCTCCAACTCTACCTTATTCTGTTCTCAAAAGAAAACTTCAACAAGCTCTATTTGTCCAATGCCAATAAATCAACACTTCGACCATGACAACTTCAACCACGACAACTTCAACCACGACAGCTTCAACCACGACAACTATGACAGCTTTGCCCATGACAACTACAACAACTTAGACCACGGTAGCTTCAACCAGGGCAACTACGACAACTTCGACCATGGCAACTACGACAACTTCGACCACAATAGCTTCAACCACGGCAACTACGAAAGATTCAACTACGACAGCTACGACAGTTGCGACCACGACAACTACGACAATTGCGACCACGACAACTACGACAGTTGCGACCATGACAACTATGGCAGCTACGACCACGACAACTATGGCAGCGACGACCACGACAACTTTGACCATGACAACTACAACAAATTCTCTACTCCTAGCTCGAACCAGTGGGAGACTATTTAACCTAAGAACAATTCCACAAGCTTGTCTTCCCTTGCTTTTCTAGGTTGTAATTGCTTCTCTACCTCTTGTCTTGTCTCCAATGAAAAATTTGAGCTTGAATGGACAAATTTAGGTTTATATTTATAGTGGTTTTTCCATATTCTGAAGGGACATCTCTTTGCCAAGGGTTATGAGCATCCTCAAGTTGGCTTGGATAGTTTGACAATTTTTTACATACACTGATTTTAAAAATTGATTTCTCTTCAACGGTAAGGAATTAAGAGGCAAGTGAGTACTCATTGGAAAGCTTATGACCTCCTCTATAAGCTGATATAGTATTCCCTTCAAGATATGACTTCTAATGATGGAAACTTAATTTTTCTTTCATCATATGCATAGTTTTTCATAACAACCCTAGTGAAGAATTTCTTTTATGGAATTAGAGCATCAATTGGATTAGAATTTTTTCACTATTTTGACATGCTAGTGCATGTGATCTTCTTGCATTATGGTTACATACAAGGACTAGGGTTTCTTTGACATATTCATACATCTAGGGTTACTAGATTAGGGCTTCATCACATGGGAATAATGAACATCATTCAACAAGGCTAGGGTGCCTTTTTAAATGTCTTCATGGGCATCTTCACTAAGGTAACTTCTTTCTTAGGGCATCTCCAACAAAGCTCGAGCAATGCATATAACGGCAAGTTATTGGCTTGCCATCATTAATGACCGACATGGCTAGCTTCAACAATGCAAACATGATATCATAATGACATCATTGCTAGCATTTCATTATGGCAAGTGCATCTAGAATTTTATTAATATACTCATGCACCTAGGGTCTAGTCAAGTAATTAGGGTTTCACAATATCTAGGGTTATGGTTTGTTTCAACAATTTAACTATGATAACAACTTTATTCAACAATCGCCCACTTTGTCATTGATGGCAATACCCTACCCCTTTCAACATTCTCTCCCCCTTTGACATCAATGGCAAATGGGGTGCCCAAGTACAACCCATATCAAGTTGCTTCTTGACATGTTGCTCCATCGTATTTTCTTCATCAATGATAGTACTCCATGATAGATATGTTGCTCCCCTGTCATGGTGCTCCTTCTTGTTATGTTTCTCTTTTCAATTCCCTTTGTCATTATGCCTTTCTTTAATGGACTTGCTCCCCCTAAGCCCTTGCATGTTTTCATGGAAATGGATGAGGTAGATTATGTTTGCATTTCTTCATGTGATCAACCAACTCCCCTTGCATGCATAAACTCCTGTAGCTTTCTTTTTTCTCAAGACAAGAAAGATTGTTGCCTTGTGATCAAGTGGAAGACATCTTCAACAATGGATGTGTAGTGAAGACACAATATCATGATTTTCTTCACTGGAATTACTCTCGAGAGATGATCTATCAAGAGATTATCCATGTGTGACTCATCAAGGGTTTCATAGGGCTCTTCACAGATAGCTTCTGCAGGAATAGTAAAAAATCACAAGCTCCCCCTTATTAGTATCCTTTTTGGCATAATTTTATCATCAAGAATTGGAATATCATATCTGCCAAAGATGTACTCATTAGGTCAACAACATGAGTTGATGTCTTGAGTGTTCAAGAGGCTTTCGAATCCAATTTGCTTCCTTCTCCATACTTATGTAACTTTCTTCTCTGGATTGGTTGTCATAGTTGTACCTTGTATAGGGACCCAAGTCAAGTTACAGTCACGTGTCCTATGTCCAATGTTATGTCAATTGAAGCACTCCATCTTGTTTATGAATGAGTAATCATGACTTCTTCTTACAATATTGCTTCTAGGAGATTGACGGGGACCATTATATTTGTCTTTTGCCATGTGCCCAAAGTTTGTACAAGAATAGCAATAGCCAAGAAATATACTTTGGTACCTGGGAGATGAAGATTTCCTTGATGTAGTTCTGAAGTCTTTTTGCCTTGGGATTCTTTGATGATATTCATTTCCTTTTGTATTCTTGACACCATTTGCAAGTCTCCTTGGATTAGGATTTCTTCCATTGTTGTATTGCATCTTCTTCTTGCCTTTGTTGGAACTGGGAGCATCAACATTTCTTTCAGGCTTCCTCACATCCTTGTTGTTTGAAGCATCAAGGTTTGCATCATTCTTGCTTGAGGATTCACCGACATAGCCAAGACTTGATTTATCAAGGGGAGACCTTTGATGACTTAGGATGTCATCTAGGGTTTGAGAACTTTTCAAGTTCTTATTCAGCAAGTCAACTTCCTTTTTAAGAAAGACAATTTCTTCCTTCATCTTCGTTGCTTTACATGATTGGGCCTTAAGAGAAGTGATTTCGCATCTTAACTTGGTGATGTCATCATCATTTTCTTCTAGTTGGCACATCATAGTGTTTCTCTCCTTTTCTGCTTCATCAACTTGTTCTTCTATGAATGCCAAAGCTTACATCACCTTCTCAACTTCTTGTGCTTGTTTTCTTGCTTCTAGTTGCGATCTGAGGAGACCTCTTTCTTGTATTGACCAATCTCTACTTCAAGTTTGTTCAAGTTCTTGACTCTTTGTTCAAGGTGGCTTGACAAAGTTTCTTCCCTTTTCTTTGCCTTATCCAATTGATTTGTCATGGATATGACTTCTTCATGATGCTTTCTTTCGTTTTAATGAAATTCCTCCTTAATTTTAGTGAGCTCCTCATCTTTTTCTTGTACTTGAAGCTTGAAAAGGTCAACTTCCTTCCTTGTCTTGTCCTGGTCACCATCTCACGCTTTCT
Source organism: Pinus taeda (assembly GCA_000404065.3). Taxonomy (NCBI): domain Eukaryota; kingdom Viridiplantae; phylum Streptophyta; class Pinopsida; order Pinales; family Pinaceae; genus Pinus; species Pinus taeda. The sequence continues at coordinate 352,301 of APFE030529380.1, forward strand.
TCTTAAGTTCCTCATTTTCGTTTCTCAAACTGTTAATCTCTTCCATGACAGCTGTAAGTTTAGTCAAGAGATCTTCTTCAAAACCTTTTTTGCTTTCTTTTTCTTCTAGGTCTTCTTTGGACTTGATGTCATCATTCTTATTTTCAGCGTCCTTGATGGGTTTTGGATTTCCTTCTTGTTTCCCATCATTTTCTTGACTAGAGATTATTGTCAATGCTCCTTTTGAGTGAAGATCATGAAGTTTATCCCATATACCTTTTGTTGACGAACATTTTTCAAAATTGGCCTTCATGGTATCGAGTAGCCCAATCAAGATTTCTTTCATTGCTCTTGTATTATGTTCCTTGGATTCTCCATCCATCATGTTATCAATAATCACCGATATCCAGACTCCAATGCCTTGGATTTTTAAGAAATTCCTCATTCATACCTCCCATATATCAAAGTTTCCATTGAACAATGGAGCCATTACAAATTGATTGACTTCAATTTCGGTGGTTGAGGGAGACACATCTTTAGGAGGATTGGAGACTTTCTTTGTTAGCTTTGCCATTTGTGTTCTAATGATCAACCTTCAAGTTGTGAGGCTTTGAGTGAATGTACTGGCTCTGATACCAATTATTGGAAACACTGAGAGGGGGGTGAATCAATATTTCTTTTCAATTGTTACTTTTACAAGTTAGATCATGTATATTTATAACAAAAAATGAACAATGATAAGAATAAATAATTTTATTAATTGAATCAAGTACAAATGAATGAGTACAATAATTGTTTCCAAGCTCCAACTTGGACTTTAGTGAGGCTCCAACCTCTAGGGTTTCGACCCTATCTTATCCAAGGCACCAACCTTGAGTTTAGGAGCACCCACTCCAAGGACACCAATCATATAGCTTCGCTTTGTCAAGATATGTTTTGTTGTACTTCACGGCTCCCAAGGTCTTCTTCATCGAGCCCTGTCAATCTTCAGCTTCCCTTCACTTAATTGTCATATCACATCATCAATGAAAACCTTGTCACATAGGTGTCTCCTCTATCCTTCATGTTACCCAAACAAGTTCTTCAAGTCACCTCATGATGTCTCATGCATCATGGTCTTCAATGATCTCCACAAATCTTCAATATGTTGCCTCACAAATTTCTCCAACTCGGCCTTGTTTTGTTCTCAAGAGAAGACTTCAACAAACTCTATTTGTCCAATCCCAATAAATCAACCCTTCAACCACGACATCTACAACAACTTCGACCAAGGTAGTTTCAACCACGGTGACTACGACAACTTCAGCCATGGCAACTACGGAAACTTTGACCATGGTAGCTTCAACCACGGCAACTACGACAACGTTAACTACAACAATTGCGACCACAACAACTACAACAACTTTGACTACGACAGTTGTGACCACGACAACTACAACAACTTCAACTACCGCAGTTGCGACTACGACAACTACGGCAGCTACAACCACGGCAACTACAGCGACTTCTCTGCTCCTAGCTCGAACCTGTGGGAGACTATTTAACCCAAGAACAATTCCAAAAACTTGTCTTCCCTTGCTTTTCTAAGTTGCGGTTGCTTCTCTACCTCTTGTCTTGTCTCCGCCAAAAAATCTAAGCTTGAATGGATGAATTTAGGTTTATATTTATAGTGGTTTTTCCATATTCTGAAGGGACACATCTCTTTGCCAAGGGTTATGAGCCTCCTCAAGTCAGTGTGGATAGTTTGACAATTTTTTACATACGCTGATTTCAAAAATTGATTTCCTTTCAACAGTAAGGAATTAGGAGGCAGGTGAGTACTCGTTGGAAAGCTTATGCCTGTTCTATAAGCTGATATAGTATTCCCTTCAAGATATTGTTGGAAATATTGAGAGGGGGGGTGAATCAGTGTTTCTTTTCAATTGCTATTTTTCCATTTAAATCATTTATATTTAGAACACATAAATAAATAACAGGAATAAATGCTTTTGTTAATATAATCTTTGTAATAAATCAAGTACAATGTATATAGGGCTTCAACCAGTTGCCAACTACCAACTTTGACTTTTTGTGAGGCTCCAACCTCCAGAGCACCAACCTTGTCTTGTCAAGGCACCAACTCCCAGGACACCAATCCTTCCAAATCTGAGGCACCAACCCCAAGGGCTCCAACCCTCTGCTGTAAATTGTTTGGATCTATTTGGTAGTAATTCTCTGCTCCCAACCCTGCTGGACCTACAACTTACTTTTGCCCTCCTACTTCTTCCACGTCTGCCAAACCTTCGGCGTCCTCTGTTTCTTACAGTTCACCAGCCTCTAAACCTTTTTTGTTCTCCGTTATATATCTCTGATACCCTTGACGTTTGGCTTCCTTTTCACTTGCTTGATCTTCAACTTTCTCTGCGCTCGCTCTTCAGCTTCCTCTGTCTCTTTGAGTTCACCAATACTCAAAGGACACGTTCATCCAGAAGAGAGGTCGAATTACAAAAGTGTTGCATATTAAAACTATATCAGAGTGGCCCTTTTTAATATTCATACAATAAACATTAATTGTTCACGGAAATCGCATCACGAGAGAGGTTATACCCATATTGGAGATCCCACGTGCCACGTCATTCCTTTAATCGCAATCGCAACTTCCAGAGGTCTTTTACAAGTCTTCCCCATAACATACTCTGTCCTCCAATATCAACATCATCGATCTTCATATTTCTACATAGTTAAAAAACATATAATGGGTGGTCCCACCAGCCACATCATCACCTTAATCGCAATTGTAGTTTTTCAGAGGTTTGCACATAACACAGTGATTCCACTATTGCCGACGGAGTGGATGCGATGTGATCTTAAGCAATTTTTAATAAACCCGTCGGGTCCACAACGTTATCGCAATCAGCGGTTTTCCATTGTTACATCTCTTTAAGGCTTGCGATATGCGATGGATGCGATATTTCTTTAGGACATATTATAATGGTGTAGCAGGCCCGCATACTTATATTGCAATCGGGGTTTTAATGTGACATCCATTTATGAATTGTGATGTGAAGGTTCCAATACACGCGGCTGCGATATTACAATAGGGCAATTTATAATGGAGCGATCGGGTCCGCACCTTATATGCAGTGCAGGGATTCAATGTGACAAGCCTTTCATAACTTGCGATGCGGTATTCCAATAAGCTTCTTTTGATAACTCAACCGGGTCTACAACTTTATCACAAACGACGGTTTGCGGGACTTGAGTTGTACTTTCCTACCCCCGCTCCTCCAATAGCTGTTGCTCCTATTGGCTCTTTCCTCGCTGCATGTTCCTCTTTGCTCCTTCTGATGAATTATTCCTATCGGTTCTTCTTGGGCATATATTACATGTGATACTCCCAATATGGCTCCTCCGATGTTAACTCCTCTAATATGTTGGCTCCTCCAATATTTCATGCGATATCTCTGATATGGCTCTTACTCTTGAGCATATGCGATATTTTAATAAGAACAGCTTGTAACTGACTCTTACTCATGCCTTGGCTTCCCTGTGGCTTCTCCTCACTTTTCCGCTCTTACACATTGGCTTCATGATGGCTTCTCGCCCCTGTTTCTTCACAGATCTGCTCTGCTTCTCCTTGGCTTCATATCATCATTTAGTATCTAGAATATTTCCATATTGACATCAATGACAATCTAGATCAACAATCTCCCCCTTTGTCATTGATGGCAATATTCTTCTCTCCCCCTTTGACATCAGTGGCAAAGGAGTGCACGAGGACTCCCCCTGTCGAACTGCTCCCTTTGTCATGCAACATCTTTATGAATCAACTTAAAGTGATGCTAAAGAAATAACCCCCATCTTTTGACGAAGATGTTCAAATGCTTCTCGAGGAAGAGGTTTTGTGAAAATATCAACTATCTACTCCTTAGTATTGATATATTCCAAGATAATGTTTTGTTCAGCTACTTGTTCATGAAGGAAATGATACTTGATTGGTATATGTTTGGTCTTTGAGTGCATCACTGGATTTTCGCTGAGGCTGATAGCACTTGTGTTATCACAATAGATGGTGATTGGTTGATTTGTACCTATGTTGACATCTTTCAGAGCTTCCTTCATCCATAATATTTGAGTACAACAATTTGCGGCAGCTATATACTCGGCTTCAGCCGTAGATAGTGATATGGATCATTGTTTTTTGTTGAGCCAAGATACTAGACAGTCTCCCAGAAAGAATGCATTTCCATTAGTACTTTTTCGATCATCGACACTTATGGCCCAATCAGCATCGGTGTATGCAGTCACAGTAAGAGTTGAGCTCTTAGGGTACCAAAGACCGAAATCAGGAGTTCCTTTCAAGTATTTGAGAATTCTTTTTACAGCCAACAAATGGGATTGTTTAGGGGCTGATTGAAACCTTCCCACCATTCCTACTGCTTGCATAGTGTCGGGTCTCGTAGCTGTTAAGTATAGAAGGGCTCCAATTGTTGACCTGTAATGAGTTGCATCTACCTGAGGGGAGTCATTATCTTTGCTTAACTTGCAATCTGTGGTCATAGGTGTGCTCATGGGTGCACAGTCTTCCATTCCATATCTTTTAAGCATGTCTTTAAGATATTTGGCTCAAGATATGAACATGCATGTCATGGTTTGAGATACTTGTAGTCCAAGGAAGCAAGATATAACTCTCCTATCATCGACATCTCAAACTCTTTTGACGTATTTTGAGCAAACTCATGGCTCATCTCATCATTATTACTAGCAAGAATCAGATCATCAACATAGACAAGTGTGACTAGTAACTTATCCTCATTCGTCTTTATGTAGAGATTACTTCCCACCACCCCCTTCTTGAAACCTTGTTGTAGATAGTGATCCAATCTTGCGTACCAAGCTCTAGGAGCTTGTTTCAACCCATATAATGCCTTTTTCAACTTACAAACAAAGTCTTTTCCTTCTGCTATATTAACCCCTTCTGGTTGCTCCATGTAGACTTCTTCCTTGAATTCCCCATTCAAAAATGTTGATTTTACGTCCATTTGATAGATTTAAATCCTTTTGAGCGAGAGAATGCCAAGAACATCCCGATAGCTTCCACACGAGCTACTGGTGCAAAGATTTCTTCAAAGTCAATTCCTTCAATTTGTGAATAGCCTTTACAAACAAACCTTGCCTTATTTCTGATGATTTGTCCATCTTCATTCATTTTGTTTTTGAACACCCAGTTGGTTCCAATTATATTTTTATCCTTTGGACGAGGTACCAGCTCCCATGTCTCATTCTTCTCGATTTGAGACATTTTTTCTTCCATGGCTTTTACCCAATGAGGATCCTTACTAGCTTGAGTAATATTTCTGGATCTTTCATGGATAGGAGAGCAGTATCATTTTTCTTTGGTGTACTTGTCATCCTTCTTCGGGTTTGCATCCCTTCATCTATATTGCCAATAATCTGCTCTTCTGGGTAATGTTTTTGGAGAAAATTCATCTTTGAAGGGGTTTGAGATGATTCTTTTTCCTTGGGTTTTTCTTGATCTTTTTCTTCTTTTTCAGGTTCTTCTTCAATGAGAGGGTCAACTTCATGTTCTTCAACTTATTTTTCTGGAAGGTCTTCATCAATTTTCACATCAATGCTTTCCACTATTCTCCATAGTAGATTATTGTAGCACTTGTAGGCTTTGCTTCTTGTAGAATATCCAAGGAAGATCCCTTCGTCAACCCGAGAATCAAATTTTCCTGGTGAGCCATTATTGATTTTTATGAAGCACTTGCTTCAAAAAACCTTGAAGTATTTTACTGAAGCAGGTCTTTCTTTCCATAATTCATAAGGATTCTTCTCATTATTTGGTCTTAATTGAGTTCGATTCAAGGTATAGATTGTTGTCCCTACTACTTCTCTCCAAAATTTTGGCTGCAAGTCAGCTGCTATTAACATTGTTCTTTCCATTTCTTGAACTGTTCGGTTTCTTCTTTCAACTACCCCATTATGCTTGGGTGTTCTGGCAGCAGAGAGTTCTCTTTCGATTCCATGTACTTTACAGAATTCATCAAATTCTTTTGATGTGAATTCTCCCCCTCTATCTATTCTGAGACACTTAATCTTAGAGTCCTTTTCATTTTCTACAAGAGCTTTAAGATTCTTAAAACACTCAAATGCTTCGGATTTATATTTTATGAAATATACCCACATCATTCTAGTATAGTCATCAACAAATAAAGCAAAGTACCTTCTCCTTGGAGTGTCGAAGTTCTAGTTGGTCCACATAAATCAACATGGATGATCTCCAAAGGCTTTGATGTAGAAAACTCCTTGGTCTTGGTGCTTTCCATGTTGACATGGATCACATACTCCTTGATTAGGCTTGAATAACTTTGGGATGTCTCGTACTGTATTAATCTTGCTGATATTGATCAAGTTATCAAAGCTTGCATGTTCAAGTTGCTTGTGCCACAGCCAACTTTCATCGGTTTGACTTAAGTAACATTTATCTTCTTGAATTTTGTTCAGAATGTAGATGTTGTCTGGTGTTCTAATCCCTTTCGCCACAAGTTCCCTTCAAGAAGAGTTCCTTATTTCACAGTGTTTAGTGCTAAAGACAACATTATGTCCTTGATCACAAATTTGGCTAACACTCAGGAGATTGTGTTTGAGCCTGTTTACTAGCAAAGCATTTTGAGCTTTTCCTTTTCCATTAATAAGGGTAACAATTCATTTTCCAGCAATTTTGGCAGATCCACTTCCAAATGATACATTTCCTTCCTTTTTGTTCAATGAGACAAACTTCCTTTTGTCCCCTGTCATGTGTCTGGAGCACCCACTATCCACAAACCAATGATTTTCACCATTGTGAGCACACAAAGCTAGGTCACATTTATCCATGTTGGAATTCTCATTTTCTGCTTTTCTTCTTTTGAGGGGGCAATTTTGTTCATTGTGTCCATTATCATTACATAATGAGCACATCAGATCAAATTTGGCCAAGGGATCAACAGAGTTGTAGGTCTTGATTTGTCCTTGCCCTTTGGGGCCATATGGTTTGTTTGTTTGATCCTTCAATTTTGGTGTTTCATTCTTACGGGCCATGCAATGTCTAGCTTAATGACCAAAATTTTTACAATAAAAACAATGCCCAAAAAATATAGTTTTTACCTGTTGTAATAGCCATTATTTGAATCAACATTCTTCCTTAGAGTTGCTCCCTCTTCATTCTTTGGATTTGAGATGGACCTTCGATGAAACAATGTTTTGTACCTATTGTAATAGCCATAATTCGAATCAACATTCTTCCTTAGAGTTATTCTCTCTTCATTCTTTGGATCTGAGATGGGCCTTTGATGAAATAATCTTTCTTCTTTTGGGTCGCTGGAAAGTACATCGGCATAGCTTTTTGCATTATTCTTAGTACTTGATGAGTCTCCTTTAAAACCTATTCCATATTTGTCATGTTGAGGTTTTTGATTATTTAGGATAGTGTCAAGTATTTGAAAGCTTTCCCAACCCTTTTTTACTTCCTCCAATTCCTTCCTCAGAGATACTATTTTGGCTTCACGTTCTTCACAAACTTCTTTTTCTTTTAGCTTATTTTTCAAGAAGTCTTCCCTTCTTTTTGTTTCCTCGTTTTCTACCTTAAGAGAGATGATTTTATTTCGTAATTTCTCATTTTCTTCAATGGCACTCATTAAATTCATCTACATTTCCTTCTAGCCTTGAATCATCATCATTTGTGAATGCCATGAATAATACTTCTTGGCTTCAAGCATGGTCATTTTCTTCATCTGATTCTTCATTACCTCCTTTGCGGTGAGGGAATTGATTAGTTGATTTCTTTTTTATGACTACAAATTCATCTTCATCAAACTCATCTTGCTTAGAGAAGAAATTCTTCTTATTGAACCCTTTCCTTTTGTATACCATCCTTTTAGAATTTTCCTCACCATCACTATCATGCTTATGATGACATTTTGCAGCATAATGACCTATTTTTCCACATCTGAAACAAATAAGAGGGTACTTACCTTTTAGCTTAGATCCTTTCTTTAGTCTTCGTACAAATTGCGCCAATTCGGATTCAACATTGGTGTCATCACTACTGGTATTCCATTCTTTCCCCTTTGTTTTATTTTGAGGCCTTGAATGATGCATCTTTGGAACTTGGGCATCCTTTTCTAATCTCATAGGCAATGAGGATTCCATGAAGTTCATCCATCTTGAGAGTATCTAGATCCTTCATTTCTTATATAGCACTTACTTTGGAGACAAATCTGTTTGGGAGAGATCTTAAGACCTTTTGAACAATAATGCTTTCTTCAATGTTTTCTTCCAGTCCTTTAAGAGAGTTGACCACTTCAGCTACTCAGAGAAAGTATGATGCAATATATTCTTCATCTTCCATTTTTAGACTTTCAAATTGCCTTCTATGAGTTTGAATCTTTGCCTTCTTAACTTTGGAGTCCCCATCGTATAAGCTAATTAGATTATCCTATACTTCTTTGGCCGAGTTACAATTCATGACTTTTGTAAATTCAAAGTCAGTGATTCCACTAGTGATGGAGTTTAAGGCTTTTGCATTTGCAATGTAAATTTCCTTTCGTCTTGATCTGTTGGAAGAGTGGAAGGAATTGTGTACTCATTTAAAATTGAATGCCAAAGTTCTGGTCCAAGAGACATTAAGTAGTAGGACATTCTCTTTTTCCAAAAACCAAAATTTGTGCCATCGAACAGAGGAGGTCTTCCTGACACTTCTTGATTTCTCATCATGACTAAGAATCCTTCTTCAAGCTGTTAGGCTGATATGAAGAAGCTGGCTCTGATACCAATTGTTGGAAATACTGGGGGGAGGTGGGGGGGGTGGGTGAATCAGTATTTCTTTTCAATTGTTATTTTTCCAGTTAAATCATTTATATTTAGAACACAGAAATAAATAACAGAAATAAATGCTTTTATTAATATAATCTTTGCAATAAATCAAGTACAATGTATATAGGGCTTCAACCAGTGGCCAAGCACCAACTTGGACTTTTTGTGAGGCTCCAACCTCTAGAGCACCAACCCTGTCTTTTCAAGGCACCAACCTTGGCTTTAGGAGCACCAACTCCTAGGACACCAATCCTTCCAGTTCTAAGGCACCAACCCCAAGGGCTCCAACCCTCTGATGTATATTTATGTTCATGCATTTGTATTTATTTGATGAATAATAATACTAATAATCTAAAGAAGAATAAGATCCTAATATAAAGAAGTTAAAAGCATTCGCAAGTAGTTACTAATCGAAGAGAAACCACCTACTGTTAATTCCCTAGATTTCTCAACATCCCATGCCCTAATTTCCATGTCAAATTGTTTTAGAGACCTCCTTGACTAAGTGGATCCATATCAAACATTGGAATCTCCTTGACTCCATTTCTCCCAAAGAAATAGGCACTAGTCAATTATCTCACAATCTAGCCATCCAAACACTTCAATTTTTGGTCCGCCACTGCGTTGGAGTTTTCTCTAGAGGCCCTCCAAATTTGAATCAAATCTAATGGTGGGATCTCGAGATATTGCAAGCCCTAGATCGAGGATCGTTTCTTGTCGTAGGTTTCCCTTGGCTAGTGACATCATTTGGATCATTACATTATATTCCAAGAATATTTGTCCACTGATCCTGTTCTCTTCCACAATTAGATCAAGCCCCTCCTTGAGTGACCAATTCCTCTTACTTGACCTAATTTTGGGCCCACTTGGTCTCATGTGGCCCTATAACTTTTCGAAGATAATCTCACAAAGACCATTTGGAAACTAATTTTTCACAAGGGTTTTTTAGGACTAGGTCCCTCCTTTACAAAGCTTATTTGTGAAACCTAGCTCTTGAAACTCCTTTTGCCCTTCTTAGAGATCCTTACACCTTGCTTCCTAAGCAAGGAAACCATACAATTGAGTATCTCTCATGAATAGGCCTTTGGAATCACTCCTTATCTCTTCATTGATTCATTCTTCTTGTGTTTCCTTTTATACCGAGTATCCTCCAATCAATAAAATTTTGTAAAGAGCGGGGATATTTATTTGAGGTGATAGTGGGCTATTGCTCCATTGTTGCCCTTAACCTAGTAGCTTCCCTTTTAGGATCCCCTTATAGGACCCCTGCTAGTTTGAGCGGTCACAAGACTATTTGAGGCAAAACAAGAAGTCAAATATGAGGCAAATAAGAAGTCAAATTTAAGGGAAAGAAGAAGATGAATCTGAGGTGTATTAAGCACAAATTAAAGGCAGAATTTCTAGAAAAACCAAAGTAGCAGGACCAAAATTATTGGGTGTAGAAGTAGACTGAAATTCGGCCCTAGCAAATCAAACTAGGTTGAGTTCATTGGGTATCAGTTTGACTTGACATAAGGACAATTTGACAAGGTTTGACCATATTGATATTGACGGTCATGTTGAAATTGTTATTGGCTAGAAGATTTAGATGTATCTATGTTGAGTTAAATAATTTCTCTAAGGAAAGAGGTTGATGGGCTTTTCCCCCATGTGGGTTTTCCCAGGGAAAATTGTTGTCTGTTGTTTGGCTGACTCTTTATGATCATGTTTCTGCCTCACTTGCAAACCTAGCTTAGTGTGGGAAAAATCCTCCACCCCGCAAGGTGTGATTTTGGTGGAAAACTAGGAGATGGGGTTGTCACCTAATCCCAACTCTCTCTGTAAAATCTCTCTCATAGTTAAGCTAAGGGGAGTGGTCCCTAAAGAAGGTTAATGAAGGAAATATGAGGTTCTAGGACACTAAGGTTAGGAGGAGTTACTTATCAAAGTGATTCAATTCCAAGATGTAAACAGGCAGGCACATGAGTATATGAGTAATATTTAATGATGTATTAAAAATATAGACCAATGCTTCAAAGTAAATGACAAGTGCTTGCTAAAAATGAAATTCAAGATACAATGATGAATAATCCTGTAAAGCAAATGTTAGACCAAGATAAACATATAAACATCACTTGCAATTATGAAGGAAACATTACTTGTAAAGGGAGTGCTCAAGTAACAAAAGATAATGACATTAAATAATCATGAGCTAAATAACAAGTACATGAGATAGCAAAATTTCAAGTAAAGATTACAAAGTTAGAGATCCACAATAGTTGCAAAATAGAGAAAATGCTACTTGAAAGAATGATGATGTCTACAAATAAGATTCAATAAACTCAAGATAGCTTATGCTAGAGAATGTATTGCAAGTAAAGTTGTGATGTGGAGATGCTCTTGGTTTATTTTATCACTAGCATCCTAAAGCAAGTTTCAATTCAACTTTTGTCCTCATACCTCACCCTCGCCCGGAAATCAGATCTCACAGTGAGGATTCAATAGGGGTGGATGGTCCCTTATGTCTATACAACCAACTTAAGTTGGAGTTTAATTTTATAAATGCCAATGTGCCTAAGTGATATGCTTGAGTGAATGTTATTACTTCCAAAAAGTATTGGTGCTTGAGAATAATGGACAATGCTTAAGTAAACCATACCAATGGAAATGAAAGTGAAGCAATTAACCCAATGTAGCTCCACAAGTTCCAAATTGCTTTACAAGAAATAAAACTAATGCCAAATTGCTTCAATGAAATGACACTATAATGCCCAATAATAACCAAGATGCCACCTAAATTAAATTGACAATGATAAAGCAATGTGCTAAAGAGGCTTGTGAAACCAGAATGGATGGGTAAATTAAACTAGTTTAAGCTTGCCAATTAAATATAAAATGCTTGCTTGCATCAACAAAAAATTTGCATGTGTTGTATTATATTGCCCAATGCAAGTACTCAAGAAATTGAAGTAGTAAACATAAGCTAATGTCACATTTATGCTAAAATGAAAATGGATGTGAGTGATGTTAGAAAACTAATCATGCATGAGTGAGTTTAGCAAATGAGGTTAACAAAGAAACTAGAGAAACTAAACCAAGATTATTAGTCCACCCACAAGCAAAAATCCTCCCTCCAAATGGGGAGAAGGGATACCATGGGAAAGTCTCCCAAGGTCCATTAAGCAAAAAAATGATTTTATTAGAGGGATGGTCTAATGAGAGGAACCTTTTCAATGGCTGCCAATGAAGAAAAATGAGACCTTACACAACAACCACTTATAAGAACAATGTTTCCCCCTCCTTAAGAAGGGGAAAACTTGGCACTTGAGTTAGAAAAGAGGATTCCTCAAATCTGAAAAATATATGGATTTTTGGCAACAAAAAAATAATCCTTGAAGAATGTGGAAAACTATGTTTGGAGAAGAGAGGAGCCCCTAAAGCCCACGACCTTGTCAAGGAATGAGGCGCCTTGGTATCAGCCTAATATCTTGTTCAAAATTTTCCTTCAAAGAAGCCCACAACCTTCTCAAAAGGTTGTCAAATGGATGATAAAGGTCTTGCAAAAGATGTGTTAGTAATTTCAATGGCTCCTCCAAATCTACCACCAAAATGGGTTTACAAATCTTCTCAAAAGTTTGCAAAACAATCCAAAAATGAGTGGAAAAAGGCATGTAAGAAGGGAAATAATAATCTACGATTAGTGTACAAGAACTACATCAAGACATGCAAGTAGAACTTCATACTTGTCTAGTTAAAATCATGCTCTAGATAGAAAATAAAATCCTTGAAAGCACAAGATATTGATCAAGAAAAATATTGAATTTAATCTTATGTGATCTTAGTAGACTAGAGGAAAGGAAACTCCCCCTTTCAACTTTGTTTGATGAGATCCTTGAAGCAAACCGATTGGGTCCTTCAATCCTTGAGCTTGGGAGTTAGTCTATTGGAGATTTCTCCCATGCCCAAACAATCCTTCAACAAACTCTAAAAAAATTCTACACACTTGGAAATAGAGATTATCATTTATAAAGGAATTATAGAGTATAATGGATGAAAATGATAGATATTCCTCCTAGAATCATCTAGCACTCCTCACTCCTAGAGTATTTCTCTAATAAAAAATAAGCACAAGATAGCTTGCATATATTAATTCAAACAAATGGAAAGATGACAACTAACATAATCCAAATTTCATATAGAAAGTAAAACACATAAATCAAAACATCATCACCTCAAGGAGAGAAGGAGAACACCATCAATAGTTACCCCAAAGTTTTTTTTATTATATGAAAGTGAATACACAATCCAACAAAGTTTCCTTAAGCCCAATAGCTCGTTCCAAAGATACAAGATGAGAGCCCAAAGTTCACTTAAATAGAGAAATGGGAGCATATCCCAATGCGAGAGTGGTATAAATCCCAAAGCAAGGTCATGCAAATTGAATTCTCTAAGTGTAGTTCGAACTTCCCTTGAGTGCTACACACAATCCTTGAAGGAAACTCATGGCAATGGAAGAGGGACAAGTGGGTGATTGAGGTGGAGTGGTATGATCCCACACTCCACCTCAATCTCATGTGAAATCAAGTCAAATTCCAACAAAATAGTGACTCACCCTTGAAACTCGAGTTATCTCCACAAAAAGTGTGAGTTTGTGTTTGGAACTCATGATTCCTCCTCAAGAAATTTGATTTCCCCTTTTTGTCACATGTTTCTCCTTGATTCTTGGTCCATGGTGGAGTCCATATTACTTTCTAACTCAACTTTGACTCTTTATGAATTTCCACCTCATTTCCACATCATTTGGCATGTGTGGATATTTATTTTCTCCAATTTATTTAATTGTTGGCTCAATTTATTGCGAAATTTTCACAAGATTAGGAAAAGTGGGTTTTGAGGGTCCATAACTTATTTTTCACCCCTCAAAATGTGTCTTAGTAGAAATTTTAGGAGTAGAGGTTTAATTTTGAGCACACATACTCCATACAACTTCCCTAGACATCACTTATTACAATTTACATTCAGAATTTATTAAAAAACCTGTGGGGAATTTAAAAATTAAAGAACTGACCCCTAGACCTAATCAATTTCTGTGAATTTTTTTGAGTGATCTAGTATGATAATATACTAGGACTCTAGATACTAGGACTCAACCAATGCTTTGTCATCAAGACGCAGTCTGGCTTTGGGGTTATAGCTTGGAAGAAAAATTCAATTAATTATTAAGTGCTAAAAAGTACCAATAATTAACCAAGGGAAAAAAATCTCAAAGTAAACTCACTTGATGGCAATGTCCCAAGTTACCTAATGATGTTACATGACTCGATTCATCACACTAGTATCACTTTACAACATCCTCGTAGGGCTTTCGGAATCTGAATATAATATAGAAGAAAAAGATAGAGCTTAGAAGCCTTGGTGATCTTTGAACTTTGATGGTACATGAATCCTCTAACATATCCTTGGGCATGGAGTCTTCAATTCTTCAAGTATACTTTAGTGTTCAAAATTTGGCTCCACAAGGGGATGTGTGCTAGATAGGAACATGAGAGTATGCAAGAATTGGACTCTGCACCCACAAAAAAAAGGCATATATCAATAGTGTACGCTCAATAAATCATTATATAAAATCAAGTTTTCAAATGAAATTCTAACATGTTGAAATAAATAACTACTCTAATAACATGAAAGGGAAGCTAGTATTAATGAAACTAAATTAATAGAATTGACAAGGGGTAAGGTTAGAGATACAATACAAATATGCCCCATGGCATCAGAGGTTTTCCTTGTAGAACAATTTGAGTATTTGGCCATTAACAGGTAACTCAAGTGGTCATCTATCCAAAGTGCTCAAGTGGTAGGAATTATGTCCAGCTACTCCTCTGATGATATATGGCCCAAACCATAAGCTATCAAACTTACCATGATTATATGGCTTCTCATTCTTGCGATCCTACAAAAAAACCATATGACCATTAGAAAAAGGCCTAACTATAGATGACCTTTTGAAATTCCTTTTAACCCTTGCTTGATTTATACAACTCTTCTCAAAGGCCTTCTTCCTAGTTTCATCCAACTCTACAATCTTATTAATTCTATTTTGGACAACATCTTTTCCAAATGTAAAGCTTTGTAGAAGTTGGTAAGTTGGGAGCCTAAGGTGCACAGGAAGGGTAGCATCCAAGCCATACACTAATTCAAAGGGACTTTTACCAATTGAACTCTTCTTTTTCATCCTATCTGCCCACAACACATATTTAATTTTGCTATCCCAAGCCTCTTGTTATCCCCCACCATCTTGTTGATGATGGTTATCGAATTTTTATTGCTAGAATCTACTAGGTCATTACCCTGAGGATAGTAGTTTAATGAGTGGGATAATACAATACCATACTTAAAGCAAAAGGATGAAAAACCAGAAGAGCTAAAAGCCTTGGCATTTTCAGTTGTGATCTTGGCTAGGACACCAAATTGAGTGATAATTTTATCCTCAAGAAGATCCATCACTACTCTATTAGTGGCATGTTTTGTAGGGATGGCTTCTACCCACTTGGTAAAATAATCAATAGCAGTCATGATGCAGGAGTATCCATTACTAGAATTTTCATTAAATTTCCCTATGAAATCCAACCCCCAATGTTGAAAGGGAGCTTCTACAACCACTAGTTGTAGGGGAAAAGAAGTTATCTTTTGATTCCTAGTGAATAATTGACATGCTTGACACCCTCTAACAAACTTGTGCACATTAGAAAATATGGTAGGCCAATAATAACCAGCTTTCAGGATTTTATGGCGAGTAGTCTTTGCAACATAATGTCCTCCAAAAAATCTTGAGTGAAACTCAGTAAGATGGCTTTTGGCCTCAACTTCATCAACACTTTAAGTATTACCCCTCTGGATTTCTCCAATCCAGACCATCCTTCACAATGCAATACTTAGTTGCCTTCAACCTTAATGCTCTTCTCTTATGTCCAACTAAATGGCTAGGACATGACAAAATTTTCAAATAATAAATAATTTCGCTATACCATTCAAGTTGACTTAACCTTTGAAGTTCTCATGAAGTTTAGTCCTCTACTAAATCAATTTGACAAATCAATCCTAAATCTTTCTCATTTCCCTTAGTCAAGATTTGAGCCAACCCTTGGCCCTTAACCAACTTGGTGGGTCTAATGTCTAAACCATATTTTGAATTTCATATACCCACCTAACCCTTGTTCCCAAGCAATCAATTTGAGTTAAAATATCTTTTACAACAGAGTGTGGAACAAAAGAAATCACTCTAGAATATCCCACATAAGTCCTGAATTACTTAATAGACTTGACTAAGGCATAAGCATGCTTCTCCATGGTACTATACTTTAATTCTGACCCTTGAATCAATCTACTCATGAAATCTATTGGCTTCTCATATCCTTCATTATTCTTTTAAAGCAGCACACCAACAATAGTATCCTCATATGTGAAAGATAAAATCATGAACTCCTTACAGTAATCAGGGATAACAAGCATGAGTGCTCTGGCAATGGAATCCCTAATCTCCTAGAAAGCCTTCCTACCCTCATTTCCCCAAACAAACCTAGCATATTTCTTCAAAAGGGATTGGATAAGCTTAGCGATTTCATCATAGTTTGGAATGAAACTTCTAATAAAATTGATCTTTCCTAGAAATGATTGAAGGGTCTTAATATTATGAGGCAAAATAATATTTTTAATTGCCTCAACTTTTTTAGGATTAATCTTGATCCCATCCTTGGAGATGGCCAAGTAGTTTCCCTTCAATCACTCCAAAAATAGATTTTTCATGATTTAGGGAGATTCCATACTCTTTACACCTATTAAAAATTTACCTTAGATGATCCACACGAGAAACTACGTCTTTAGAAAACATTGTTAGATCATCTTGATATATTCAATAAATTTTCCAATTAAACCTTTGAAGGCATAGTCCATAGCCCTTTGAAAGGTTTCTCCAACATTAGTTAACTCAAAAGGAATTCTCAAATTTTCAAAAGTACCCCATGGTGTGGTGAATGTAGTCTTATGTCTATCCTTCTTTTTCACCATAACTTGGTTATATCCATCCAATAACGACCTCATTTCTGATCATGTCACCCTTTGCAACAAAGTCTCCATGTTGGGAAAAGGATAATTGTCTTTATTGTAGGCTAAATTAAGATTTCTAAAGTCTATACATAGCCTAATTGACCCATTTTCCTTTCTCATTATAACCAAGTTACAACACCATGTAGAATTCCTAGTATGAACAATAATCCTAGCTTGAAACATCTTTTGCAACTTCTTTTGCACCAAGGGGGCTAAATTAGGATTAATTTGCCTAAGTTTTTGCCTAAAGGGTTTGGCATTCTCATCTTTAAGAGGGATAGTATGCTCCATAACATATTCCCTATATCCTTTCAACTCATCATAATAGAAAGCCAAAACATCCCTATATTCATGAAGTAAATTTACCAATTTTTTCCTTTCTTCCTCGGTGATACCCTTTCTTATCTTGATAATCTTTGGATATTGAGGGGTACCAATGTTTACTTCAATGAATTCCCTTGGGTTAATTTTCTTTTCCTCTTTTCTCTTCACGTCATCATGTCTATCAAACATTTTCCCATGACTACAATCCCTACGAGTGGGATTTGACACTTCTTTATACTCTGCATAGTTACAACCTTCTTCCTTGTAGCCAAATTTGAAATCCAAGAACTCCTCCTCATTATTCAAAAATCAAATCACTTGACTCTCATCATTAAAAAAATTTCAATGCTCAACATTATCAGGAATTGATGGTCTAAAAATCACTTCCATTTTTACCTTATCATCCATTAAGTTATCTGCAAGCTGCAAAATATATGAAGACACTGACAGCTCATCAGCTTGCATATTCTCTTCTCTAGGAATTGTTTGAAGATCTAATGCATCAAAATATCCCACGTTGTCCCAAGAAACATTGTGACACTTCTTTAATCTATCATTCTTACAAGAAAATTGATTCATTACTTGAATAATAATCAAATCAAAATCCCCCTTGATACTAAGCAATTTAATCCTCAAGTCCTTTGCCAACTCAAGACCCAACAATAAAGCCTCATATTGCGCTACATTTTCAGTTACATCAAGTTGTATTCTATAAGAAAACTTGAAAACATGACCAAGGGGTGAGGTAAGTACAATTCCCGCACCTTTACCAAATTTTGAATGGCCACCACTGAAATTCATGTGCCAAATCCAATCCTTCTTTCTTTCCACTTCCTCCTCCAAAGGAGGAATAGAGTTAGCCAAGATAGCATAATTACCCCTATCATCGGATTCATACACAATTTCGTTATAAAATTTCTTTGGATTTTCCACATGATACCTTCTCTCCAGCTCCCTGTCTAATATAACCATGATGCCCTCACTATTAGGGAGGGTAGATAACTTAAATCCATTTTTAGACTACCCCCTATATCAACCCCCCATTTTCTAGATAACAACATATCCCAAGCATTAGGAGCATAAATCACCACAATATCCATGGCGATCATTATATTAGGGTGCACTTCCAAGTGGACTAGAAGATCCTTTATCAAACCACAAACTTCAATAATCTTAGCACCCATGGCACAAATGTTGTGGTAAGGTCCAGAGATCCTAAAGTTTAATTATTGCATGACCTTTTTGGTCATGACACAAGATGACGCCCCAAAATAAAAAATGCAATTATGAAAAATTAACCCATTGATCAATAATGTAATAAAGAAAGGTTGATGGTTCTTGTTACATCTACAGATATCACTATGCAAAATTATAGGGGCATCCTCAAATCCATAGAAAAAATTGACATTTCCATTCCATGAGGTGTATCAATGGCCTTCAACAACTTAGACTTTTGGGAGGGAATCTTTAGGAATTCAATCACAGGTACTAAAATCTTTGCATTATTTATCCAACCTCCTATTGATGCCTCGAAAATCGTTGCAACAACATCGGGGAAAACCACCTGGTTCGGACCTTAATGCAGCTCCTTTTCCGTTTGGTGTGGTGGCTCCGACTGGAAATAATGGGACCAGTTTCCCAATGATGAATAAAAGGGGGATGGATAAATGAGTGGTTTTTTAATATAATGGTAATGGATGAATGATTTAATCTAAAAAGTAAAAATATGAATAGTTATCCTATCCTGGGAAATTTTTGTTTTTAGTGTAACGTTTGATAATCTTTATCCACAAACAGGCATATAGATGACTCTATTAGTAAGCAAAGACATTCATTCATCTGATAATTACTTTGTTCAAGTAGTTGAACAAAGTAATCATTAAAACATTATTACACTTATCCTTTATATATCACTGATACATATATGACTAAAAAAATAACATTCCTTAAACATTCAATAGTGAAAAATATAAGGATTGTTGTTGAAAACACATACATATATCCAATCATAGCAAGAGTAATCAAATGACAATTCACATGAAAGAATGAAACAAGATCATAGATAATAGTACCATATGTGATTTGAATCACTCTCGATATCAATTGCATTCAAATTCCTTTTTCCAACTTAGAAACACTTTCACATCAAGGCAATAGTGCACATCCCATCAAAGCTTTCTTCGTTAGAATTCGGAATACTGACCCAATCTTTATAAAAAAATATACAGAAGCATAATAGTGCAACTTCCAGATTTGAGTTTTATACAAAAACTGAGGACCCTTTCTAAATGCATGAAAGGGTCATTAAAATGCTATTAATTGGTACCACTAAATCTTGAGTATCTCCTCCACAATAAGTTTGTTGGTAGTCGGCAACATGATTCATTGTTTCGGTTGTTCTCCTTTTGATTTGAGTTGGCAGATTGCAAGCATCGGTTCCAATTCTGGAGGACGACTGAGACAAGTTGAGCTGAGTATGTGGCATCATGGATTTCAAGAATAATACAACCAATCGCATCGGTTAAACATTTGAGGGCGGCCCTTTGACTGTATGGTTTTACTAAGAAAAACCAATAAGTATCCCAAGTTAGACTTTGGATGTCGGTAATTAGTCTTCCATTCTTCTCCAACTCTTGATTGCATGCTTGCTCCAATGTCTTGGCTGATAGCAATTTACCTGGGGTGCATTGCGAAATCATGTTAGACAGATAAAGAGTGTTATTGATTGGCTCAATTAAATTACTTGTAGATAATCTACATCTAGAAACCTCTCTCTCTGCTTTCATCAACTGTGACTGTTATTCTAAGAAAAGGATCTCCTTGTGTGATTCTAGAATTTTGGATAGATTTGCTGCCTGCCCCTCATTGGTGTCTTGCCAAGCAAGAAAGTTTGTCAGAGTCTCATCGGCCTGTTCCAAATCCTGCCTAGCATCGACTGATTTGTCAACTATTGATGTTGTTATATCACAAATGGGCTCAACCAGAGAAATGTTATGACATAACAGTCTTAACTGTGTAACCAATGCTTTGTTAATCTGTAGCGCTTCGGACATGAAATCGTCAGGTTGCGGAAGACTCTTGAACTTCTCTACTTGAAGTGACAGGTGAGCGATTTGCTCATCTTTCGTTTTCATCATTAGTTCATTCATTGTCTTTAACCTGGCCAATGCTTCAGATAATTCTTTTTGCTTTTGTATTGTGCTTGATTCTATTCCATGTTTCTCTTCAAGCAATTGCTTATTCAATTGATTGTTCAATTGTTGTTGTGTTGATAGTTGTTATTCCAACTGTTCAATTTTCTGTTGTGATTCGGACACCTGTGATTGCAACAAAACAATTGCTTGGTCCTTTTCTCTAATTATGTTACTTACTTCCGATGCCTTGTCCATAGTGGCTGCCGAATAAGCTCTGGCATACTGAGAAAGCTTTGTTAGGTCATCGGAAGGGTTAAACTCTTCTTTCTACACTACATTAGTTGTCTCTGTTTGTGTTGGAAACAGGGAAAATTGATCAAGTCTTCTCCTTTTCCTCTGTCTTTTCACTACAGCCCTGTGTTTGGGACTGTAAAAGACATCTAATGGAGGTACATCCTCTACCTGCAAAATAATTTGATCAGAGGGATCTTTTGGAATCATTTCTAAATCCGTACTAAGGGGTAGGCCGTTGGTTCCTTCATTCGGAACTGTTGTTGACGTTGTATCTTGTCCATCTATTAATTTGGGTGTATTGGCACCTTTTGGACCTTCCAGGTTGCTTATAATGGAGCCAAATTGCTGCCATTCTTGGAGTAGTTTAGGATCAATCTGAGTATCCACATTGATATTTTCGCTGACTTTGTCCTGTTATTTTTTCTTCTCTTTCTCCTGCTCTTTCTCTTGTTCTTTCTCCTGTTCTAGTTCTTTTCCTCTCTTGAGAATCTTTGCTACAGCAGGAGGTTTATTAATGAGTTGTTGTTCAGGCTCACTTGATTGTGTTATCGGGGTAGTAGATAATAAGTCCAGAGGTAGAGTTTGCAACCTCTGTTCTCTGAGATTATTGAATTCTACTAGCCTCTCATCGTTATATCTCATTTTGGCCAGCGTTTGTACCTGGAATAATGATTCTGCCGAAGAAAACAAGTCATCAAAATCATCTTTCTCATGATCAAACCTTGTAAGTTTGGCTTGTTCAAGCACAGTATAGGCAACCTTCCTTGGATCGAATTGCCTATTAGGAATGGTTGCAAGCTTGAGCATGTTTATTTTCTTTGCTTCCTTCTCCACATGCTTGTAGTGGTGCAAAGTATAAACACCGCATCTCAAAGGAAAAGTAGGCCAAGCCTGCTTTTTTGAAGTCCTAAGAGCCTTGGATGTTCCTGCGGTTGTAATTTGGTAGGCCAATTCTTGGGCTAACATCTTGTCAGGTATATACAAAGGAAGGACATGAGGTCTTACAAGGCTACTAAAAACCCTTATGTATGTGAACTTATCTTCCCCAAACCAATTTCCTACAGCGGTTAGGTCAACCTCTGCTTCCGAAGAAATCTTTGGGGCAGGTTTATCAAAAATGGCATAGTAAATAGACAACATAAAACCATTACAGATTTGGTACAAGTGGTCCTTATAGTGCGCCTTCCACAACTTTTGGTGATAAATTTGAATTGGCATTGGGTCTTGTGAAGTCCATCTCCACCCTAGTACAGGAAATTCAGAATTGAAACAAAGAGTATCTAAAATATAAGCACTAAAATAAAATGGAGGAATAGACCTATCGGTCACGCGAGTTTTTGCTCTAAACTCAAGAATTGCAGTGGCTAATTTATCTGAAAATATATTTCCCCAATCCATTACTTCACTGTTAACTGCCGCTTCCATTAAGGGAACCATTTCAATAGTGAATTTTGCATAATCATGTAATCCCCAAATTCTACACATCATTGCCCCGGCATAACAGTAAGGAGAACATAATGAATCTACAAAGTACTTACCTGAAGATTCATGTTTGTGCCTTGCGGGGTTCTATCTCCACTCCCGAATTGGGGCTGATAGAGTCTCATTCTCACTTGCGAACTTCTCAAGAAAGGCTTTATTGTATTTATTTTGAGGTTCAGGCAAGTGATACATTTTCCTGAAGTCATTAGGCTAAAATGAGCCGAAGACTCTTCCGTCAACTGTGCAAAATGTTCTGTTTAAAACCGGGATCTTCTCTACTGCCCATCACACTACATCAGTGTATGGGAGAATTTTTTCACGAGCTGCTATTCGGTGTAGATATGAGTCAGCTAAATCTTTCAGGGAAGCCTCTGATTTTCTAGTTGAATCTGCGGCAGCTTGTACTGATATTGTCTCAGGCTCCTCTGCTTCAATTAAATTATATATGGTTTTCCAACTTGTGTTTCCAAGGCCAAGACACGTAGTGTCTGAAATCAATCCTTTTTCGTTTGGTCCTAGATCAGTGGTGGATTGCATTGTTACTACGAGAGCCGCTGCTGCTGCGGATCTCTTGGATTTCTTTCCCATTTGGTCTGAACTTGTTGTTTCGGCGGAGCTCTACGCAAGGAATAAAATGAATGTGATACAGAGAATAGGTAATGTGAGCCAATATGAAATAATTATATCAATTAGAAAATAATGAAGAATTAAAATGATACTGCCACAGATACAATCTCAGGGAAGATCTCGGCATAACTGCTTCATTAATTGGCCGCTTAATCTGTCAATCATGGTAAAGGAGTTTTAAATATTCATCATATCGTTTATATGCCAAATGATTCATTCAAGCATGGCTTGAGTTTTTTGGCGGATAATCACAAGTAAATCGCTATCGGGAATCGGAAGGCTTTTAATAATAATCCAAAATAATGCATGCAAGCCTTTTAAATCTATTTTGAAACTCGCGTCTTGATTTATCGGATCACAATCGGGGATGAGCTCGGGTCGTAATACTTATATTATTGCAAAATCGCCGATCCCTGATGGCGATACACCTTCTCACATCGGGAGATTTAAAGGTGTCTTAAACTTGCGCTGCGTTATATCCCCCGATTGCCGATAGCGATATCGCATCGGAGAAATAGGGGAGGGCCTTTTGTTATATTTGCTGCTCGCCTTTCCCGATAACTGATAGTTATTCACTTTTCGGATCAGGGTAAGTCAATGGGTCTTTGCATTATGTTTTCCTTGTTGTTGCGATATGTGATCTTGTGATCGTTTTATCGCAATAATAAATAATTTTATATTTATTCATAAGACCGATTTCATTATTGTTCTTACATTTCCTTTGGACCTTTTGATTAAGGATTTTCTAATGATGAGTTGATACCAATTTATTCACACATCTATGTTTAAAAGGGACCCATTTCATATTATAGTTAGAAAGAAAAATTTTATGAAATGGGGGGTTGTTGTACAGCACAACACCTCCCAAGTCAATATTTAACCCAAATGTAGGTGGAGTGAAAGTCTTAGGGGCATTTTTATTTTTCTTTTGTTCCTTGCCCTTTCTTTGGTAAGTCAAATCTATATCTTTAGCTCTCTCAGATTTGATTTGATGAAGGATTTTGTCCATGTCCATATAATTATGTGATCCTATCCAACTCACCAAAGTTATTCACACTATTTGAAGATGGAGACTTCCTATTTACCTTTTGTCTACAATCTATAACTTCCATCCAATTCTCCAAGGATAAAGACACTCCTTTCCAACCAAATTTATTTGCTCACTTGTCCCAGTCATTCCTCCTTCTATAATCTTTTTTACATATGGACAAGTGGATTCATCATGAATTTCCTCACATGGTCCATAATAAGGAATAGAATCATCAACTAAATTGGTAGACTCAAGTGGATTTGGTGGACTATGCTCATTGGGGGATCCACTTTTTTTATTTTTCATTTCCTCTAGTTTTGAATCTCCCAACTTGATTCCTTTCCATGGCCACCAACCTATTTTGTATGGCATTCATTTAGTTAGTGTGATTAATTTCCATGGTTTTGATGAGTTGGGTTAACTCTTTAATAGGATCATGGGTACTTTCCTTTTCCTCAACCTTCCCTTTGGAGTCATGAAACTTCGATGGGTGTCTACTATAACCATGAATTTCTGACTTTCCTGGTTCATTTCTAGCCTTTTCCATGTCAAAGGCTTCAGTTTGAGTTGCATATATATTTGAAGGATTCTTTTTTCTCAGCTCATAAGATGTGTCAACACCAAAAGGATCCAAATAAGAGCATAATAAAAACTTCTCTGGAGGCTTAACATCTTGAGGCATACTCTTCACTAGATCATTGAACCTCTTGTTGAATTCATCCGCAGTGTCATTCTCATTCTTCTTAATATGGCTAATGGTGTTGATCAAGTGCCTATCTTCTTTCTTTTATCCATACTTATCCAAAAAAGGAACTAATTATGGCTTATAATGAACCATAAGATTTTGGAGGATGTTCAGTGAACCAATCAAGAGCGTCCTTTTCTAAGGAGAGGACAAATATTATCATCTTTACATCCTCATAGTTAGCACCATTACACCACTTAGTGATGCAAACATTGAAGTTCTTGATGTGTGATGATGGCATTGTTACCTTGGAAAGAAGGCAACCTTTCAATAGCCTTGTCAGGGATATTGTGTGGATGGCCATAAATGTTAGTAAATTTACAAGGACCAAAAAAATCATTCATGATTTCTTGGTGTACGTGTCCTTGAAAAAAAAAATAGATATCAGAAATAGCCTCCCGCCCAAGATTAGAAAGAAGTCTATTATGAGAGAGTTTATTTAATCTCACTCTAAATACCCATTCAAGCTCAAGAAGGGGACTAACTAAACCACTTGGATTTCTCCTAGTAGAAACTCTTGCAAAAATTGAGCCAAGTGGAGTCACCACTTGAACATGAATCTAGTTCTAAAATCCTAAATGACAAAACCAAAAGTTAGTCATATTTCACGTACAAGAGGACTTGTCCCTGACAACGACGCCAAAAAATGTTGTCACCTCGCTTGCACACCTAGGTTAGTGTGGGAAAAATCCTCAACTGCACAAGGTGTGATCTTGGTGGCAAACTAGGATATGAGGTTGTCACCTAATCTCAAATCTCTATGTTAAATCTCTCTCCTAGTTTAGTTAAGGGGTGTGGTCCCTAAAGAAGGTTAATGGAGGAAATGTGAGGTTCTATGAGGCTAAGGTTATAAGGAGTTACTTATAAAAGATGACTCAATTCCAAGATGTAAACAGGCACATGAGTATATGAGTAATATTCAATGACGTATTCAAAGTATAGATCAATGCTTCAAAGTAAATGACAAGTGCTTACTCAAAATGAAAGTCAAGGTGGAATGATGAATAATCCCGTAAAGAAAATGTTAGACCAAGATAAGCATACAAACCCCACTCAAAATTATAAAGGAAATAATACTTGTAAAGAGAGTGCTCAAGTAACAAAAGATAATGACATTAAACAATCATGAGCTAATTAACAAGTATATGATATGGAATGTCCACATGGGCTAGCTCAAGTGGCAATGGCCGTGGAAATGAAGTCTCACCGAACCGGAAGTCTTGGGTTCAAATATTGGGCTACCCTTCCCCTGTAGCGGGGTGTGTAATGGACATGAAAATCGGAGAGTCCTACCAAAGCTTACAAAAAAAAAAGTATATGAGACGGAAAAATTGCAAGTAAAGTAAAGATTGCGAAGGTAAAGATCCATAATACTTCCAAAATAGAGAAAATGTTATTTGAAAGAGGGATGATGCTTACAAATAAGACTGAATAAACTCAAGATAGCTTTTGCATGAGAACGTATTAAAAGTAAAGTAAATTGGTTATGTGGAGATGCACTTGGTTTATTTTATTGATAGCATCTTAAAATAAGTTTCAATTCAACTGTTTTCCCCATACCTCACCCTCTCCCAGAAACCGGATCTCATGGTGAGGAGTCAATAGGGGTGGAAGGTCCCTAATGTCTATACAACCAACTTAATTTGGAGGTTAATTTTAGAAGTGTCAATGTGCCTAAGTGAGATGCTTGAGTGAAAGTTATTGCTTCCAAAAAGTATTGGTGCTTGAGAATAATGGACAATGTTTAAGTAAATGATACCAATATCTTCAAATAGAAATGAAAGTGAAACAATTAACCCAATGTAGCTCCACAAGTTCCAAATTTCTTTGCAATAAATAAAACCTGCCAAATTGCTTCAATGAAATGACACTAGAATGCCCAATAATAACCAATATTCCACATAAATTGAATTGACAATGACAAAGCAATGTGATAAAGAGGCTTGTGAAACTAAAATGGATGGGTAAATTATACTAGTTTCAACTTGTCAATTAAATGTAAAATACTTACTTGCATCAAAAGAAAATTTGCATGTGTTGTAATAGATTTCACAATGCAAGTATTCAAGAAATTGAAATAGCAAACATAAACTAATGTCACATTTATGCTAAAACGAAAATGGATATGAGTTCTATGTTAGAAAACTAATCATTAACAAATGATATTAGCAAAGAAACTAGAGAAACTAAACCAAGATGATTAGTCTACCCACAAGAAAAAATATTCCCTTCAAATGGGGAGAAGGGATACCATGGGAAAGTCTCCTAAGCTCCCCTTAAGAAAAAATATGATTTTATTAGAAGGATAGTATTGTTAGCACTCCGTAAATTTCCCTATGTTGAGGAGAGAAATTCCAGAGGTAACCATAAATCAATTTTAGGCTAGGATCAAGCCCTGCTAGCCTTGGATAGGGCTCTCTCACTAGGTTTTTACTTAATCAATCCAAGTGACTGAAATCTTTCTTGATCTTAGGTTGGTTATGAGGATCAAAAAGGTAGGTTTAAGTTGTTGTTTGAAGGTAGGTGAAAAAAGGAAGATCCACTTCGAATAGCCTCAGTATAGTTAATGATTCAAGTGAATAAGGGATATGATGAAATTCGAACAAAGGTAACTTAGGGAGAATCAGAAAGGATGACAATTAGAGCATAAAAATACTGATGAATTCATATTGCCATAGAACTGAAAAGAAAACACATATGATTAGTTGATCTAAAAGTGATCTCTGAGATATTATTTTCAAGTTGAGCATGAAGAGTTTTTACACCATGGAAATATATATTAGAAACATAACACAAAGGAACACACATACCAATAATCACTGACACAAGAATCTCTGTGAAAACTGCATCTGCCTTCTTGTATTCACTTGGGAGAAATGATACAAAAATAGCAGAAAATGTAGACTAGCTTCCTTCCACTCCCAATAGAACTATTTTCCATGTCTTTACATCACTATATACAATGAAGAATTCAAATTACCACTCTAGGTGGTCAAATTCAATTCACAAAAGTTGAATGGTCTAGATGCAATGCATCTTCACTTGCTATGTAGAAAAAAAACATAAATTGTTATTATAATTTAGAAACATCAACTCAAATAGTGCATCTTTGTTTAACAACTCAAAATACATGATTATAAACTTATGATCACTTATCCAACAACTAAAATGACTTCTAGAAGCTCCAAATTTCTAAATTTTCCAAAATAGAGTTGACTGATATGTTTGACTAGCAGATGGCACTGAATTTCTAGACAAATAGGGTTCAAATACGATCTCATATATCCTAAATCCACATTGTTGTTGCAAAACTAAGAGAGGTTTTTGTATATGAGAGTGTCCTTGAGAGAAACCGCTCTCATTTTCCAAAAATTCCTCTCTTGCTCCTCACAATCTACACCCAAACATCATAACTAAAACAGGAAATGCCAAAACCTGAAAGCATATATTGTAAATATGCATCTTACTCTTCCAATATATGACACCTGTGTAGAAACTAAAGGAGGTTTTTGTTCTTTGGCTCATGCATGGAAACAACCTCTTTCATTTTTTCAAAATTTGTTTCCATTTGGTCAGAAAATACTTTTGAAAATTATTACAAAAACATTCAATTTCACAACAAATTTGTGGCAAGTCCAAGTATCCCTCCATGCTCTGTATGGTTGCACACCTTCTCTAGAAAAACAAATCAAATGGGTAAGCTTGAAATGTATGTTTTATGTTGTATAACTCTTGAAATAGGCTCTCCAACGCTTGCCGTCCTCCTAGATGGTTGATTCCCACTTGCGCAGCAAACGCGCAGCAACTATTTCCCATGAGCTTTGAATGTTTGTCTTCGGCTTCTGAAACCTTCTTGCACCTTGACACTACTCTAGAGCTTGGAATTATTCACATATGAGGGAGAATGAGAGAGGTTCAAGGAAATTTGAATTTTATGCCACCCAAAACTCTTCTCTTGTCATGATGGTGGTTTTGAATAATAACATGAATAGTACTTTTACAATCATGAGTAGGACATGACACTGCCTGACTTCATAACTAACTCTAAATGGCTCATATGACTCACATGACCTCCTCAATTGACTTATAATAGCTTTAACTACTCATCATTACTAATTTTTAATGATGACTCCTCATGGACCTTTCATGACCTTACAAATTTCGAATTAGGGCTAAAAGACCCCTTTATGACATGGAAATTTACAATGACCTTAACTCATATGACTCTTTATATAATGACCCTTTAGACTATGAGACTTTGTGACTCATAGGTTAAAATTGACAAACAGACCCCAAATATGAATAGTAAGAGGCAAACACACTTTGATTCCTAGATTATAGGACCCTAACATTAGCTCTAATGGGGATGGCATCCTCCCTGTGAGGTGCCAAGAACATCGTAGACTAGTAACCTTATCCACTCGACAATGGAGTCCAACTTTAACTCACTAAAACAACTCTGACTAACTTGAATTTTCTATTACATATGGCAGTAGATATCCGGAATCTCGTGGCCTTCACTTCGGGCTTCAAATTATGATGATAACCACCCACACCTGCAGTACTGAAAAATAATACCAAACTACCAAGACAAACTGTTGGAAACTGACACACTGCTGAAATGGAAATCTTGAAAAGTACTGAAGAAGATGCTCAAAGCATAGAGCGTATTCACATTGTTATCTACACTAAACTGTTGAATAACCTACTCACTCAAGTGATACGGAACTTCCAGTGAATCCAAGCAAGGAGATGACCACTCATTGCAATTTTTCTCACACCCTTCGTAAGCAGACAAAAATGATATATAATAGCAACTTAAATTCCTGATGAAACCAAAACCCATGCTCTATAAACAACACAAAATCTGACTTCATTGATGATTCAGATAGTTTGGCAAAAGAATCTTGAAGAATATGCAAAGTCATCTTTTCTTGATGAACAAAAACAGTAAGATATTACTGTTGGTTGTTCTATGTCTTCAATTTCAAAATCAATCTCAAAAATATCAATAGATGATTCATTTTGACTTTCAAAGGAGTGAAGAGAAACAAGTTTTTTCAAATGATCCTCTTGCATATGTAAGAAGCTACCAACAAGGACTAGTTCACTGCCTAAATTTCCCATGCAAACAATTTCATAATCTGATTTTCAAAGACATTTTCATGAAAGAAAAACTCAGCAAAGGAATGACATGAAGGAAAATTTGAAACATTGTCTTCATCCATGTTTTGGTCACATGAAAACCGACAATCTTGCTACAAATCATCATTAAAATCATGAGTTGTAACATGGATTTCATCATGCAAATCTAATTGGGCTTTAGCCATGGAAGAAAACATTGTTTGTTCGACATGTTCTTATGTATCAAGGCTGCTAAACTTTGTTGGAAATACTGAGAGCGGGGGAGTATTCCTTAGCAATTAGCGCTTTTAAAGATTTTCATAGCATTAGTTAATCTTCAATTATTATTAGTGTTTATGCAGTAATAACAGTAAATAAAATAACATAGTAGACACAATACTTTTAGGTGGAAAACCTCCTCTAGGTCAAAAACCACCGAACACTTTTCTAATAAATTCTTTAATCTTCAGCCCCAACTGAAATGAAAGAAAAAACTTCCTAGAATTATAGAAAAGCATTCTTCTCCATCTCCCACTGGGAGGACTCCCAATGCCCTGATTTCTTCAGTAGTCAACTGAATGCATGCCCCAACTGTAGGTTTTAACCCCGTACAGAAATTACCTGCATATGAATTCTAAATCACAGGAAAAATAAAAATGCGAGAGC